>JAVQJF010031721.1:0-59730 GCA_036023855.1 Gadopsis marmoratus
TAAACTGGATAGCTGACTTGAATGTTGAATAATATAGAAAATAGCTGAATATAAGCATGAATGTCCTCAAAGAGCTGAACATTTTGACAATTTGAATGGCTTCTGTAGCTCAAAGTATGAAGAAGTTATAAGAGGAGGAAGATGATTTGAAGGTTATTCATTCCTAAGGGCACTAAAAAGTTGCAAAAAGCTTAATATTGATTTGTTATAGAAAGCACAATATTTAAAGTATGAATTGTGGAAAAAATAATAAAAAATGGAAATAAAATAGAAACATAATTGTCCTTAAATAGCTCAACATTGTTACATTTCTGCAGAAAGAGACAGAATCATTTTAATAATGTCTGACTGATGTAGAATATTTTAAATGTAGTTGTAGTTTTGTAGGAATATGCACAGACCTGCTCTCACAGCCTGGTTTCTCCATCAGCCTGCAGGCCAGGAGGAGCAGAACCCTCTGATCTTCATTTCTAAAGTATGTGGAAGCAGTAGCATTTCAAAGTCGAGCAAGTCGGAAGAAGATTCTTCATTGATTGACTTACATGTTATAATAATTTTGAATAAAGCTTAATATTTTAAAAAGTAGAAAAGGTAGAAAGTAGCTGAATACAAGCATGAATGTGTTCAAAGAGCTGAACATTTCCATAATTTGAATGGTTTCTGTAGCTGAAAGTATGAAGAAGTTATAAGAGGAGGAAGATGAAGAAGATTTGAAGGTCAGCTCCATTCATTCTTAATGGGGCCAAACATTTGCAAAATGCTTAATATTTTAAATTGTATAAAGCTTATAAATGTGAAAAATACAAGAATAAATGTCCTTAAAGAGCTGAACATTTGAATGGTTTCTGTAGCTAAAAGTATGAAGGAGTTGAAAAGTTGCAAAAAACGAATGGAAGAATAAGAATAAGAAGTAGCGTGAATATTAAAGAACAGGAGAACAAGAGTGTGAATGCTGTTCAGCAGCAATGTAATGTCTTCAGGTGGCACATTACTTTCTGAATCTTCCAGACTAGAAGGACTGCAAAACATTTCCGAAACATGTAATGTACCAGTCGTGCCAGCAGTTGGTATCTATGACCATATGAGGGTCATTTTCTTTCTAGCATAGAAAAGAAGAAACATTAGCCAATGTTCTTACCAGATTGATGGTAATTCAAAATGATTACACAATACTCTGGGTAAAACCCACAAGGAATGAACACGAGTGAGATAAAAGCTGATCACCCTCACTTTCTATGATTGTTAATATGTTGTTTAAATAACCAAGTAAATGGCTGAACATTGTTGCTACATACATTACTGAGTCTTGGGAGGCAGGTGTGCAGGAAACAGAAGCATGGGGGTCAATGCCAAGAGACTCAACTCTGGTCTCCGATTGCGTTTGGCTTGAATAAAAGGTTTTGGTCAGAAGATCATCAAGCTACAATGAGACTACCAAAAACAAAAAAACATACCAGTTAATCAACATATACTGTATGAGATCAAGGCATTTAGGCTTTTCTTTGAAAGAAGGCAGCACATTTAATCTCTTAAAATAAATTGTCAGAAATAATGACAAATCTCCTTGTACCAGAGTCTCAAAACCTACTCAGTTTTCAAAGAGATGAAGCTGAAGAAAATGGCAAAGCCTCACATTTGAGAAGCTGCAACCAGCAAGCACTTTTTTTTGGTGGATAAGAGGGTTAAAATAATTAACTGCTAATGAAAATTGTCAGTGATCAATTCTCTTTTTATCACCATCAGTTAACCAACTAGCACAACTACATATTGCAATACAGTTTTGTCATTTTAGTGGGTTTACACCACAAAGCCCTGTCTGCACCACAAGAGGGAGGTGTATCCTAAGCTACTGTCTGTTCACACCAGTGAGAAACAGATGGTATTTGCAAAGCCAAGTGTTTCCAGGGACCCTTTTTTTTCTTTAGCAATTGTTAAAGCCGTGACAACAGATGATCAATACACCTCTTCCACAAACCAATCGCTGATGTCCTGGCCTGGAGTTGGTTGGAAATATATGACCCAGATTTAATGATGCGTTCAGCTACTTGCTGAAAAATTTAAAAATTCAGGTCAAAGTGGTGAAAACCAACTTGCAAACCCAATTTGATTACAAAAAGGTCTAAAAATATACACAGCAGTCAGTCCTGCACAAAGAAATATGATTTGCTATAAATGTTGATGTTCAGAAGTATTATTGTCAACCTGGGTAATCAAATAGGCTAGTACATTGCCCCGTCATTCTGCCTGCATGGGTATTGCCACATCAGTCGTACATTAGAAGTACAGATCATACCCTTTAGCACCTTCCTCTTTGCTATTGACCAGTTCTTTAATTAAAGCATTAGGATAGGCGGGATGAGATCAGCTTGAAGGCTGCTAGGAGTGTGCGCCTTCCCTCGTGGGAGACATCCCCTCCCTCTGCAGCCTGATTTACAGCACCCACAGGCCCCCGGCACTTAACAATGGACCTCCTTAAGTGAGGTAGATGGGAAGGAGACCGGAGAGGGGGAGATAACACTCCATCTTCATACACAAAGTGCTGAAATCATCTAGGTTCGAAATCATCTCTGCGAGACAGACTGATCATGGAGTCAGTCCAGAGGTAAAGTGTGGGAGTGCTGCCTTGTGCTCAGTCTGGCTCACTCCATCAGGGAGGAGAGCTCTGTTTAAGAGTGATAGCCAGCTCTCTACATGCTCACCTCTCCTGTCAGAGGGATGAAAAAAAAAAGATCCTCCAAACAGAAATCCCCCCCCAACAACCACTAAATCTCAGTCGACTGCGCATACTGTGGCTCTGCAAACATGGGTGGTTCAGAGGTTTACAAAAACAAGCGCTCGGCAGCAGAAACATTCTGTCTCCTACAAATGTTTGGATGCCCCCTGATCAAATACATCACAGGCTCACGGCGAATGATTGAAACCCTCCCAACAATAGCTCCTGCTATCTCCCTCTCCCCAAGGTGTGGGAGAGCCTTTTCATCTTAGGCTTTGATTAATAAAGGAATCGCTGGTTGGTTGAAAGCTGCGATCTGCCCCCCCGAGCATCCATCATGCCTGTGACAGCCCACCTCTCTGTGTTAATTAGCAGTGATATTTAAGCTGTCTGAGGCGTTCCATGGCCGTCAGCGTGGTGGTGCTGCTCATCATTAAAATTTCAATTCCTCTGTCTGGGTTACTCCCATTTTCCTGGACACCTGAGTGAACACGTCCTCAAAGCTTCACACAGAGGCACAGACTGAGGGTCCACTGCAAGTGGCAATCAAGACAGGACAATGAATGAGAACACAACGGCTGTGAACGGCAGAGGAAATCTGGAATTAAATTAATTAACTGTGAACATGACCCTGTTGGTGCACACAGTCTTTTTTCATGCATTTTAATGTTAACCCAACGGTTTCTGCATAAATGTAGAAAAATCAATTTAACTTATCACACTTGCTCAATAATTATTTGATATTACATGAAAGAATTTGCCATAAATCTAAAGTTCTCGTCAAACAATGAGCAGTGAAGGTGTGAATGCATTACTTATTAATGATTACCAAATATTGCAATATTCTTTGACACTGGGGGCTATTATTCAGAAATAAATTATGTATGTAGCTAAATCCTGGTCCGCCTTATAACCAAAAGGCATCTAGTACTAGTTTGAGAACTTTGGTGATATAAAATTAAAGAATAGCGGGCTAAGTTTTAGCAAACGGCAGCCATTTTACACCAGTCTGAGATGGACAAAATGGCCTCCAAAGTGTACACAAAGTTGGTGTATACAGTGTCCATAAAGTGCTAGGGTATTACTGTTAGTGTCCAGAAACCAGTACACGTATGGAAGTTAGCAAAGGGATGTCTGCCAGCCACCTGCCTAACAAAACATCTCTGATGGGGAATGTTCTGTCATATCATGCTTCAAACTGTCCCATATTCAGATGTCTGCCACTACTTTTCTAATTAGTGTAACTCAACAAGATTAATTAGCCTCTGCATATCATTCCCAGTACTCAAAATATAACACAGAGGATAAGAGAAGCGAAAGCCGTCACCAATCTGACTGGTAACAAGGGAGAAGTAATCTTCGGCCTACTTGCATGTTATGATACATTCAAATCATGAATATTCATACAGGGAAATTAATCACCTGTCGAGTCAGAACTTGCAACCTAATGTTCAAATGCAATTTGGGTGATCACACGTACAAAGTGGGGGCTGAAAGATTTTAGAGACTACCAGAGAAACTGCTTGGGGGAACGGGGAAGCAAAGGTACGAAAAATGCTCTAAGGTTGACTGAAGGTTTTTGAATTTGTGACCAACAGTGCCTTTTCCCACTGTAGACATTTTGACATGTCACAGTAGGAAAAGCTCAGGTGTAAATAATAAAATAAATGAGGGCTGAATTCCACTCAGCTGCTTCAGTTTCAGGGTCCTGGTATTGAGCATGCTAGCTCACACTGTCATGGCTTCCCGTTAATGTTATTAGTGACACCTGAGCTTTTCCTGCCATGACAAGTCAAAATGTTGCCGTGAAAAAGGCCTTTTACACAGCCTGTGTCTGAGAATCTAAAGTGCAAAAACCGCACTGGACTGCCAGTCCTCAATTCAAACAATCAATAAATCTTCTGAAAAAATGTTAGTAATACATGAGGGGGAGCAGGCCCAAAGGCCGCTCCTTCTCTACCATGTACACCTTTGCTAAGGGTCTCCAGTATGCAGATATATTTACAAAGATCAAGTTCAGTTGTGCAGGACCTTGCTACTGAAATGTATTTGGTCACACAGAGTCATCCACATTCCCCTTGACAGGATGGACACCCTGGCGCCCTGCCGACTCTGTAAAAATCACTCTCCAACAGAGGTGCGTTTAACCTCAACAGATACATTAACATGCCTTGGCCTTACGCCTCCCTATTAATCTACAGCTGGTTGGGACATGTTTGGACTGTGCTGCTTCTCCAGAGAACACCCAACCAGCCACAACAAGAGTCCATATTTGGACTTCAGAGGTGCTGGATGCTCACTGCACTGCGGAATGACATATATTCATCATATTCAACCACAGCCTTTATGTTCCATAGACCAGAAACACACAAATATAGGGAGAGATTAATTAAAATCATCCATTTCTTCTCTAGTGTGAGTTTTTCGGAATCAATTTTCAGTAAAGCTTTGTCCATGACCTCAAAACTGCAGATTTGGTAAAAGGAGCCCTGCTAGCAATGTAATTTCACTGGCCCAAAAAGAGTCACAATTATATATTGACGACATTCTACAAATAGCAGAACAACAAAGACAAAGGCTCACAGATGGGAGCATGATTCTACCGAAAATTATTCATTGAAATGGTTAACTTTACACAGGTATATTTGTCTCAACCTCTTCTAACACACCGCCAAACTATTCATCATTCCTCTGAGTTCAAAGGGATCATGTCTCTTTAAGATGTAAAACCTGTTTTCTTTCTCTTACATGTCACATTGTCAGGGGGCGTGCTGTGTAACCCCAAGTTATCAAGTTCAGGAGAAGGTCTCTTATGAAATTATGCAATCCCACATGACAAGGCAAGTCCAGGGCTTTCCTCTGTCTCTTTATTTTCGGACAATTTTCCACTTGAGCAGACAGCCTCAAGTGTGAAGTGAAAGAGTAAAGAGAAGGATTTGATGTCCAAGGGAAACGGTGCATGAATTCACTTGGGGTTGATAGACAGGGCAGTGGCAGCTATGCTTTTTACCCTTAGAGATTTCCATGGGTCAAGGCTGTTACAGGGCCACATTCTCGCTCTCCTTGATCTTGTCAGGATAGACTGTCAGGCTGATGAAGAGATAGGCTGCAGATAGATGATGGCGTTGCACGAACACTGGGGCCGCAGTGAGCAGATGCAGTAGCCAGACACCAAAGTGACTTTGGCAGTTTTCTGCTGTTGATCAGCTATGCGATATATGGGTGATTCGCCCATGTCATTTAGGATCTTCTGACCCACTAAATCAAAGAAAAAACCTGCTGATCATAAGAGGAATGGAGAGACGAAAGAAGACAAATGCACATTCCCATGCAGGTAGAACAACCTCAACTCAAATCAGAGGCAAGGTGTTAGATGTGACTGGATGCATGCAGACGTGCAATCATACACGTTTTAAATTCCTCTTTCTTTGGCCTTAGCAGAATCTTTTGTGAACTATTGAAAGCATTTCTGGACAGACACACATTTCTCAGTTCTTCCTCTGTGCTCACAAGAAGGTCTCTTCTCCTTTCATGACGTCAGGACTATTATACTCCAGCGCCACCTCCCTTCAGGGATAGGATTTTACGATTGCAACCTGACACCGTTTCTGTGTCCTATAAGCGACAGAGCTGTAACTCACTTCAAAGGCAGGAGGCATCAAATCACAGTGCACTCATAAATTAACCTGTCGAGGCCTGGCCAATGGGAAGGCGGCATTAAATCTCGGCTGTCACGCTGGCGGCCAATGGAAAGACGATGGCAGTAAATCTGTCAGGGCTGCGTCTGTTAACGGTGTTGTGGTGTGGTTGGGGAATCCACGGGGAGGGAGGGGAGAAAGTGAGAAAGAGTAGATGACAGAGGGAGGAGGGAAAAACCCGAGAATTCAGATCCATACACCAGAAAATGCTTTTCTTTACATTCTTTGGCCCTGCTTCAAAAACACACATACACATACTGTAGTAAAAGAGTAGAAGGCATGCAGAGGATTTTTTCTTGAGCAAAACAAGACTAAACGTGGCCAGAAAAAAAGGAGAAACAGACTATATGTTTCCCTGATGGATGCAGTGGGAGTTGAATAACACCAGCAGAAACACTCGTAAAGCTTTACGGCCTGCATGGCTGTGTCTGATGTTGACTGTCTACAGTGAAAATGACTGATGGCCCTTCTTTAGTGCTCTTCTGCATCATTGCTAGACCAAAACTTAGTGTTGACTGTTTCATAACAGCAGTAACCTCTGTCAGTTGTGGTACAGCACCACCAGTAGCAGCGGCGTGCGCCCAACTACACGCTGCCCTCTGGATTACAGTCAGTCAAGCTCATCCACCAACCAGATGTGCCCCAGTTGTGCAGCTTCAGAGGATGATGGAGTTGCCCCTGTGGCACAGCAAACCTGAGCAACTATGCCTGAGGATTTTGTTTTGCCACACACCAATGGTCCTGGTGCATCTAACCAGAACCGGCTTTAACCAGACTATTTTCACATCCAGAGTGCTTCTGCTATCACCCTTCTGGAGCATGCTTTCAGTATAGAGTAATGCACTGCACTGGCACAAGAGGAACTGTGGGGAAAACAGCAGAAGGAAAACACATCAGGTAGAATATTTCCTCGATTAACAATGCCCTTGGTGGTGCACTTTCATTATCCTATCAAAGTTGAACATTTTCATGTAATAAATCTAACAGGTATCATAAAATAACTGGTCCTGCAAAGGCAATGCTATTCCAACCCAGAGAAAAAAGCTTTCCCTTACCAAAGCCCACAATTTTTTCACCAACCTATAACGACAACCAATAAACCAGCCACATTTGTGGTGACATTTTTATCTTACATCAACAAAAAAAAATTAAACATTAGCATCAGAATTTACAGTCATCTTATGTCATTACTATGAATACTGTTTTTTTCCTTCAGAAACATAAACAGCGTGATGAGTTACGGCAAAGTCAGGCAAGAGTGCAATGGTGGAGGTGTTGTTTTTGGCTGGCTTTTCCTGGAGTGGCCATGATTCTCTATTCTATGGGAATCCATAAACAGACCCAGAGAGGGCAACTGGGGCCATAAACCACGTCAGGCTGCCGAAATGCTGCTGAGGCAAAGGGAGCAGGCCTGGGCCCATACCTCTTCCTCTCTGCATGCGCAAACACATGTGCTTTGAGCAGCCTTTAATGACCTATTCCAAAAAAGCTATGTTTACAATGATTCTGCACATTTGATGGTGGTAGTTTGAAAACAGAGTGAATGCGGGAGGGCTGAAATCCTTCCGAATTTCCAATCGTTAATATCATTATGTTAAATATTAGCATTATCTACTGGGTGGATATGTGAAAGCAGAAGAGGTAAAATAGCCTTGTTAATTTTAACACACTGGGTCGTTAAACATCATGTGGGTCTTGGCCTTTGTCCTGCTCAGACAATATAATGGCACTTCCTTTAATATGTTTACTGTATTGGATCCAACATGCTGTCATTGTTTTCCCCAGTGTTGTTTCTCTTTAGCAGGGCAACCCATTGGATGGGTGCTCAGGCCCATTGACTATGACATAAATACTCTGTAAGCTTACAGATGATGATAATTTATTGACTCTAATTCACAGTCCACTCACACACACACAAGAGAAAGAGAGCGACTCTTTCACTGTATGCATCGATCAATTACAAGGCTCTAGCCCACACGTCTCTGACAATTTTACTGCATGTTATGTACAGCATGTCAAGCCATGGCGTTTCAAAATGTTATACTCATGCCTGTATAATTAATATAAATTACCTCGCTGTTTTTTTATGATGGTGCAACTGTAATTAGCGGATGAAAGCAGGTCACTGCGCCCCCGATGGTGCTGCAGGGCTATCTAGATGAAAAGTGAGGGTCTGGACAGGCACCTTGGGTGGGATCTGTTTTAACCCTCTCTCTTTCCTGCCGCACCCTCGCTGGGATCTCGTCTAATCACATTTACTGCTGTCTACTTCTGCTAACCATGTCCTCTTTAACCTTCACGCCACCTCCCCTCACTAAAACCTCACACTCAAAAAGAAACTGTCCTCATTATACCAGCAAACTGGTGCGATAACAGTAAACTGGTGCAATAATGGAGTCCATTTATAATGATTACCTTTCCCTTTCTTACCGCTCTTTCTCCAGTAAAACACTAAACAAGTAGCATCAACTTAGCCTCCATTCATGCTATCTCTGCAGCCATAAAGGGCCACGGATTCAAGGGCTGAATCAAACTGGAGCAAAGCCAAGACAATAGGTCCACAGGTCAGAGCCAGTAACAGTTTCATTGACTGCACTCCTCTGTTATGTGAAAACATCAACCCACATGAACGCATCCAGGCAGCAAGACACACACATTCTGTTGCCTTGTTTTGTATTAACTAATGTCTGCAAGCAGTTAACTGGCTGCTACACAACATGCAGACCTATTTTTTTTAGGCATGTATACTTTTTTTCTTAACCTAAACTATGTGCTTCTCTTATGTGATATTTTTTCAATTGAGCTGAGTCAGTGAAATCAATGAAGTCCTCTTTCCCAGAATAATTCAAATGTATTTTCCTTATAACAGAACTACTCCACAATGCACAGTATGAGCACAAGATTGATTCAATTGCAGTATTTTGTTTGCTTGTTCTCTCTCCAAAGTGCCTCAGAATGCCATGAATGCATTTCGTTGTGCTTCTATTTCTACGTTTGTGATGGAAAGATAAGCAGCTCCCATCAAAGATAGATACATCGGCAAAGGGTGGAATAACCACAAGATTTAACTGATTGACAGTAGGAAAGGTATGAAATTTCCCATTATTCGATTAAAAGATTAAATGCTCTCATTTACCTTCTGCATTCCAACATTACCACTAATGTGTGTGATCCTTTCAACAAACTGCTCCAGGCCACAGACAATCTCTACATCAAGAGCACGCACTTTAACGGCTTCTCACTTTAATGTCCAGGCCAAGTGACTTATTCAGCTATGGGTAAGAGAAAGAAACAGATTTTTTTTTTTTTGGCAAACTCATATATATGCCATATGCCAACATGTGAATCCACAAGCAGTAGCTTAATGACTTTTGACTTAGGCCAACAGACATGTCACAGCCTGCCAAGTATAGTAGGCCTGATTCTAAGGACAAGGCGGGAGGAGGCATGATCTGCAATAAGACCTGCTACCTAACATGGTTCAAATTAGGCATGTTGGATCTGTTTGTTGCACGACCAACACAAATCTCGTCTAGCAAAAAATACCTTCAAATGATTAGCAAGAGAGCGTATGGAGATAGCTAG
Organism: Gadopsis marmoratus; assembly: GCA_036023855.1. Lineage (NCBI taxonomy): Eukaryota > Metazoa > Chordata > Actinopteri > Centrarchiformes > Percichthyidae > Gadopsis > Gadopsis marmoratus. The sequence continues at coordinate 9,997 of JAVQJF010031721.1, forward strand.
CTGGAAGAACGAACATAGATCATTTCTTCTCCTGTAATACGCATTAGGTACCAACAAGACGTACTGCCTATTCTCACATCTGCTCCTCTCTGGAGTGTATCCTTCATTTGCATCAAGATGAGTGTATGAGGTTATTGTGTCAAGGCGGGGGTGCCTACATTGAAGGACACAATTCATGCTGCACACAGTGGCTCTCTAGAGTAGAAATTAATCAAGTATGACTCCATAAAACGTATGTGATGTCACAGTAACACAGAACAGTGTAGGCTCCTGATCATAGCCGCATGAATGACTCTCCTCCTTTCGCTTCGGTCTTGTCTACAGTATCAATGTACCTCAGCCTCGCACTTTGCTGCAGACACCAGGAGATGGAGCCCTTGATCTACTGTCTCTGGCTCTTGCTGAGGTCTTGGAAGAACAAAGAGCACGCAGCATTGCAGGTAAATCTGAAATAAGGAAACACTAACTATTTAAAGCCTGCAAAATCTGCAGTTAAGTATGACAAATCATTTTAATGCCATGAAAGCCAGTCTATAGTTCACGATTATTACGCTGTGGGCGACATTACCTGAAACAATGAAATGTGCCATGTTCAACACAGCAGCTCTTCACATACCAGTCAGTTTCAACAAATATTTATTAAAATTATCTGATGGTGGAAAATCCCTGGACAACACAACACACCTCTGCGATCACTGGTATGACTACAGTACTAATTGTACACTTTTTAATCACAATATTAATGTAAATTAAATGATACCGTGCCTCAATACTTTGTACAGTAATCTGGCAGAGACAAAAGGGGTGCTGTGAAATGGGATAAACGACTTGTTCAAGGAGACACATGGAATGCTGCCACAGGCTATGATGAGGTGTATCAATGTTTTATAGACAGTAACGCTGGTTTAATAAACACTCAGGTTCTGAAATGAAAAAATAAACAAAACAGTCTTTAAACTGGAATGTACATCATATCTTATGTTGATTATGTCATACAATGCAAGCCTGTGCTTAAAGAATAAACAAAACAACTGGGAAATTAAACTTTGTCGAGCAGTTGTCCTGGGAGTGAAACTGGATCAGCCAGTGGTACGCCTCATAGCTTTGATTGACAGAGTGGAAATGAGAGGAAAAGGAGTATGTGGATCAGTGCCATGAAGAATGGGCTGAACAGCGGCTCATTGGTAGAAAGGTGCAAGGGTGAATCTATCGTAGAAGTGACCACTTGATCTGTTCTTTGGCAGACTGAAGAACCTGCGGAAGAAAACTAGGTGTGACCAAGCAGATTACTCCAACAACAAAACATCAACTGCAGTGGGTATTATAAGAATGGCTACAGTATGAGATAAACTGTTAAGGAAAGAATTATAAGAAACAAAATGAAAACGGAAGCATGGTAAAAAGATTTACATATAACTGTTAAAAAACAGAACAAAGAAGGGTGAATAAGAAATGTAAATGGGAAAAAAATGCAAGATCTAATTAATCATCTTAATTTATTGAATGAAAGGCGAATCATAACCATAAAGTATGGGGATTGGGAACAGCCATTAATCACGGCCAGAGGAGTGATGGCAGTAGCCAGTCTCAGGCCTCTTAAACGACAACATTAATCAAGAGGAGCTCGCGCACAGGCGAGACTCATGTAAGATCTAAAAGACAGGAACCACCGTTGGCTACCTACCACCTTACCACTGAATAATTAGTAATCATGTTCACTGCCATGCATCGAAGACAATGCAATATATGACAACCTAGAGGCGAGTGACAAAGTAGGAGTAGAGGAGAATGATGCTATAACAATGCCCTTGTATTCATTGGTTCTGAAGTAATGAGTTTTAACAGTCAATAAACTAATGGAGCTTTTAAAGTTTATAGCAGAGAGAGGAGCAAAGAATGTTTTTCTCACCTGGGTGACTGTCTGCTCTGTCAAAGGCACATCATCCCCCTGCAGGAACAAGTGTTTTATGTTTACAGCTGACACAACCAACATCAAACTACGTTGAATATTTCAGAGAGGAGAGGAGAGGAACTTACTCTGAGAGCCACACGGTGCACGACTTGTTGTGGGTCACTCTCCAGGATCACCCTGCAGGAGGCAGCAAAGAGACAGACCAGCAATTAGTAATCCCAGAGACAAAATGTTGCACTTTGTACTCATTTTAACAAAACTTTCAAGCCGCTAAACTCTTACTTACCCTCCATCTACAATTTCATCCACAGCCAGAAACAGCCCCTCCATATTCTCCAACAAAGCCCTCCTCTCAACATTTTTTCTGGAGTAACAAAGAAAAATATAGATGTACAAGCTTAATTTTCTAGACATCAGAAAAAGATTTGAAGAAGAAAGTTTTGTTGAATGATTAACAGCTGCCAAGACGTACCTCAGCATCTGACTGAGCGAATCAAAAAGGCAATTTAGAACAGCCATAAGCATAAGCTGTTGGGAATAAAATAATATGTTAGAATCTGTTCATGTGTAATGAGGCCACATTGCTTTTCTATTATCTGGAAGGGAAAAAAAAAAAATCACTCAGGAAATAACATGTGTGTAATCACTTGTTATTGTGTTCACAATATTTCTTTGGGACCTTAAGGCACACAATTTCTTCTATTTTCTACCTACGCCAAACTTGATATCCATCTGTGCAGGCTCTAAACTATTGTAAGGTTATAAACAACAGACACATAACATCCCATTTTACAATAGATGAAGTTACTTTAATTACAAAATAAGTATTAATTTTTTGTAAAATATAAAAACAAATTTACAGTAGTAAAACCCAGATAAAGACAGATTAGTTCACATTGACATACATTATTTTTTTGTTTCTATAGCAACATGCACTGTATGCTACAATATTAATATCCTAAATAATCTGAACCATGAGGAAATTCTGTTGTATAGCTCAAAAGCAGAATACAATTGCTAGTTGAAGCCAAAACATATGTGATCAATTTAAACTAGGTCATTCTGTTGTTGAGAAATATGAAAAGGGCCATTATTTATTTTTGATCTGAACATATATATCTGTTGTCTACATAAATGTCATCCTTAGAAAAAAACAAACACAAAAAAATAATAATACAACAAATGACATGTAGAAGTACCACGTAGCAGTACTACTGAAAATGTCACAGCAGTCCACACAATTCATTTTGACACCATGTTGAAGCTGGCGAACGGGCCGTGTAGAATTAAGACTCATTATAAGAGACTCCTCAAGCCTGTATGTGTTTTAGTGCTTTGGAATATCATATTTCACTGAGGAAACTATCAATGGTTATGATTCAAAACATAATCTCAATTTTAAGAGAGGATAGGACAACTAGCACTTTGTACATTTACATTTGTGTGACTGTGCTCATTGCTCAATCGTTGGCTTGCAACTTTTATTTAATAATGATTAATTATTAAATTTGGCTTACTTCATTTTCATGGGAACTTCCAATAACATAAAAGAAGAGGTCTATGTTGCTCTTGTAGACGACAGTGAGGCCCTCGAGTAATGCTATCTCACCTAAGGACACACGCACACAAAAAAAAACAACAACCATGCATGTTATTAGACATCTACTGAGGTGGGGAGAGTGACTGTCTTTAATGTGGTAAACATATCTTACTGTCCGTCCTGTGTGTTTTGTTGAATATGTTCTTCTCAAACGCCTTCTGCTCCTTCACTGTCGGGTATGTGTCATCATAATACTGTAGATTCATTTAAAGTGAAGAAGTTAATGTTGATATCTATAACCCACAGCATACTTAAACTAAATTATGATTAAAGGACAAGGCTGGAGACATTAAATATGTTTCTGATTGTCAATAAATCAGATAAAGAGACAAAAGTTAACAGTGCATTTGTCAGTGTCTGAATATTCTGTGGCGCTCAGCCCCAGGCCTAATGGGTCCTACTGAACAAGTATATCTATGAAGAACTGGTCACAAATATGTAGTTTAATTTTTCAACAGGCAAGCAACTGGGCATTGTTTTAGCAAACGTTATTAACATGTTACCCACTGCAACGGTGTGTCTTTATAGTTTTTGGACAACAACGGAGGTCTGTGGCACAGAGGAATAAGCTTTATAAAGCTTTGGCTACGTAAAACAGTACTTGTTTGTAAATTCGTTGTTGGTTTTAGTCTTTGATAAGAAAAAAAAACAGAATATCAGCTTATCCTTTACGTTCAGCTAGGAAATTGTGTTTAAAAAACGTTTGATCAATGAGGGCCTTTTTGTCCTACCTTGGCGTAAAGCCTGTCCCCGTCGTTGTCCAGAATCAGAACTGCTTTGACAGTGTACAGGGATGGTTCCTGTTAAGGTGGAAGCCACGAAGCACTGACTTAATTTGCGCACGTATCATACAACTTTCGCTCATTCATCAGTGACTGGGATTATCAAACATATCTTCGAATCAATGATCGGAACAATTAATTTAGTAACGTTAACAACAAACTCCGGCAAGGAGCCGGTGGATTCGTCAGCGTGGGATGATTTAAACTAACGCATTCCCATGTCCCATGTCACCCATGTGCGAGTATTTGAAATGATTGCTTCAACGCGAAGTCAAGAGGAAGACATGACACTTCCACATCACCAACAAACACATAGAGACGAAGCTATCTTCTCGGAGGCTAACGTTAGCTGCTTACGTTAGTTAGCTCCTTGTAGTTACCTCGCTAGCACAATTATCATATGTCGCTACATTCCGAGAAGCAACTCTCAACATATAGTTGTGTAAAGTTATAATTGAAAGCTTGAATGGCACGTATACCCCATAAATATTACCAGTATGGGAGAATCCATCTTCTTTCTTGTTGGCAAAACAGCTAGCAGGCTAGCAGTAAGGCTACCACGTAATACGTACAGTTAATGAGGCTCTTTCCCATTGGCTGACGCAGTGCGTCGTGCGTACAGGGCAAAGAGCGGGTCACTACATGGGGCGGAGCCAGGAACAAACTACCGTGCACTTCATTTATGCTGAAAGTGAACTGACATGGTTTATCATAGTGCACATTCAGATGCAGCAGCATCTGTAACACATTTTGTCCCTTCAAGTGGGGAAAGATGCAACTTCATAATGTTCCTCAGGTAAAGTCAAACAGTTGTATGTTCTCCAAGAACCTCATTTGTTATTCAAGCTTCTGCTACTGTAGCCAATAACATTACAACTATCCCAACCATGTTCCTTTTACCACTAAAGTAAAACATGAAGTTAATCTGTTCTGTAATTCCCAGATGGTGCCTATAGGACTCTTCTCTACATATTCTTCTGAAGTACAGTAGGTACTACCACTGAAGATAATTTTAGAGTTCAAATCTCTCACATGGTTACTGTAACCAAATGATTATGAATCATTATACATTTTGTGACTGAAGGCGGTACTGTTTTTTTATAGGACTGACATGGTAACAGAATATCTCTCATTTACAAGCCTTTTTAGCTTGCTGTCCTCATCAACATCTTTTTTCAGGATCCTCCTACATTTAACCAACGTCAATTATCTTAGTTCCCACTTCTGGGAAGCATTTGGAAAACGAGGCTGATGGGGATTTCCCTGTATCTCACTCCATAAATGACATCACTGTTTGGCCTTACTGTAAGATATTTTTGGACTTGCGATTCAAATAATACTGGAATATGTACAGTTTTGAAAGCAAATTGTGTACAGCTGTTATTTAACTGCAAAAAACGTGTATGGTAAAAAGATACAAACTATTCTCACATGCATTCATAACAGCATTGCGGGCAACTGTGAAATGTTGCAATACTGCACTATGTTTACACAATTCAGCCACTAAGATTTCAAAAGTACCCTGACTGGAGAGGAAACAGTATTCTAGATCATACTTTCAGGTTTAAAGATTCTCAGATGTCATTGTCATGCCATCTCATGTTGGAAGACAATCACATTCATACCGTCATATATATTTGAAAACCATGATGATGATTACGACTGGCAGAGTTTGTCATGGTTATGAATGGATTATATAATGGCTTAAGAATGGAACCATACTAATGATTTCTTTTAAATAAGTTGTATAAAAAATGTGTGCACATACACTTCATATTTGAAGGACCTCAAAGAATAAACCATGAATGAAGGGTAAATTGACCTCGTCAGAAAATCTTCAACATGTGACGTCAGGAAACCGTACAAGAGGCTAATAATGTCTCTCATAGATCTCCTGTACAACGGCAAATATTTACCATATATTATTAGTCCTGTCTATTGCTCTCAAAGAAAAAAAAGAGCAATGAATAACAGCAATAGATAGAGAAAATGAAGTAATGTGATAGTTTGAGCTGGTCCCCTCTCCTCAGCGTCTGCCAGCAACCACAGCAGTTAGCAGTTCCCTTCCTAAGAACCAAGTGTTCCTTTTATCAGCATTAAGCAGAGCTTCCGCCAACCAACATCCTCCTTTCCCTACCTTCTCTCTCTGCGTCTGTATCACGAAACCAGCATTTGACATTAGTGTTTATGAACGCATGGGCCTAATCGCATGTATGTTATGTTATACCTATGTACATACACGTGCATGCACACAAACATAAAATACTTATTAACTGTTTGATTTTCTTATTTGTAATTCTATTTTCCAACACCAGTTATATGCAATGTGAATCTAAACATATACAAATGAAGGGGCATATAAAAAAAACACCAGAATATAATTAAGAAATACTGCTGTTACAAAATATTATCTTGCTCTAAACATCTTGAGATAAGGGCAGGCCTTATTGAGACATTGAATGATGCTGCTCGTTCAGGTTCCTCATTTGCTCTGTTTCTGGTAGTGATAATGTGTGACCATCGTGACAGGCAAATTAAGGAACAACGATGGAAAGGAGTTTTCTGAATCCCTTCGGTTGATCTGAGGAGGACTATGTGCGATAAAGATCATTTTGCATCCTGCTTATTTGACAAAGATAAATGTACAAATTTGAATGTGCATCTTGTTATTATATATTGTCACAATAGGGTTAGGCTACTATGTGAAATTGGATATCAGCCAACCCTTTCCAGTCTGCATATCACCACAATGAATGGGTGTATACTATATATCACTATTGTTATATTCCCTTTATTTGCTGTTGCTTTTTATTGAAGTGAAAAATAAGTAACATATCCTTATCAACTAAGTAGATGATCAATTTAAGAAAAAAGAATACTCCATTTGCCCTCTCTATTTTAATCCTTTCCCAGAAACTAGCTCCAAAAATATTCCCTTTTTGATACCACAACCCAAGGCACACATTCATTTTGTTTAGTAGTGAGGTGGTTTTTCCACTCATGTCTGATACAGCTTTCTGGATGTTACAACAAAACCAAAGATGCCGCATTCCTCCATCTTTAATGAACAAATTAAATGCCATGGAAACACCAGGACACATAGAGACGGTGGAGAACAACAACTGGACAGACACATTTAACCATTAATTCCACATTAGACTTAACACACCCTAGTATAAAATGCAATGCTCGTTAAGAGAATTTTAGCATAAGTGAGTCAACTGTGGGCAGTTCCCAGCCAACATGTCCGGTCTATTTTAGAAGTAGAGATGTTTGTAGCACCGAGGTGCACAATAAGAAAAGGCTCACAGCCCTGAGAGGTTCAGACAAGCTGGAAAGCAGAGATGTCAAAGACTAATGGAAGCAAACAAACACAAACAGGGAACGTGGGCGTTGACCTGGGAACTGTGTCCAGATTCAAAACCACTGTGGTCGCAGTAATAACAGGGTGCTTTTTGGCATGCTGTGGCAGTGGTTGAGTCAGGGGCTGGGTGCTAGGAACTTGGGTTGGGAAGTCCCTTCTTTGATTCCTGGTAGACATTCACCTTTCTTGACTCTGTCAGCCACCTACTTTTTCCATGTTAGAACAATGAAAGAGAAAACATTGGGATTTATGTCTCAGTGGGATGTGATATTGTAATGAGCCAGACAAAACCCTCCATGTTCTCATGGTTTTTGAATATACAGTGACTTACTGAAAGTTTTAACTCCATTTCTGTTTATTACTAACCCTAAATTTTATATTAATTTCACAATATAAAAGTCAAGCTTCAGGTCAGTATTCAGCACAGATGTTTACATTAAGAACCCCAAACTCATTTATCCTCACAGTCTTTGTGTTCTTGGATAATTCAATATCCAAATGTTTATTTGAATTACTGCTGTAAGTATCTATAAAGACCTACAATTTGCTTAATCTTTATAATATTTAGTGTAATGATGCTGCTGTGGTTCACATAGATCGTAAATGTTTTGCACAATAAATATATTAATAATAAAATATTATTTATTTTCTGTTTTATTGTTATATTAAGGTCACCACTGGAGAAGCTGCTGTTAGAAGAATCAGAATAAGGTGAACCCTTATTCAATTCAGTTTTATTTATATAGCATCATATCATAACAAAGTTATCTCATAGCACGTTTTCATACAGAGCAGGTCTAGTCCGACTCTTTATGTATAGAGACCCAACAGTCATATCACATGTGTTAATGGTAAAGTGGTTATAAGTAGGACATTATTTTGTGTAAATAATTGAAACTGTGTATACATATTTGTGTATATTTGTAGTAAATCTAGAATATTTAGCAATTTGACTATAATATACTGTGCAGATTAACAGAGTTGTTTTAACTCTAATTAATATTGTTTTCTGTTTAACGGTGTGTCACATGTGAATTTACACACTGCAATTCAAGGAGGAAAGTGATTGTGTGTCTTTGCCTTTGTATTTTTGAAAAAGAGAAATTCTATGTACTTCCATGCTTATTTGAAAGCATAGTTTGCATTTGATGCACACTGCAGCTGTTTTCTATGCAAATGACAGCATACTTTTTTCTTTTCAGAAAATCCGTCAAATGCAGGTAACTCCACAAATGCACATTTGCATCTGCTTATTTTTAAAAGACTTTGCAGGGATTATTTTAAATATTTATAAGGCCGTAACTAAATTTTGTAGCCACATATTTCAGTGTGTCCATCAAGTGATTTCTGTTATCAACAAAAGTTTTTACAAAATGAAATCTATCCAGCATGTTGGTACACAATGTACACAGTAGGGGGTCCTTTGCAGAGTATGAAAGGTCTTGCAGATTAGTTGCTCTATGGAACAATAAATGTGCAACATCTCTCTGGTAACTATCGGTAATTGTGTGAAAGCTGTTGCACAATAGTACAATTCTACATAACACATAGCCTTTGTGAATTCACTGCTCATGGTGCTTCAGATCAAGGCAATGAGGGGATTTTTTTGTGAGGGATTTTAATGGTCACTTGCTATGTAAGACACGCTCCCCTCCATTCTCCCCCTGCTCCTCTCTCTCCCTTGGCGGTTGCTCTGCCAGCTAGAGGAACAATGTAGTCTTTCTTACCTGTCGGAGGGTGTGCATTCCATCTCTACTAAACTAAGTTTCAATCCTGCCTCCAACCCACCCCCGCCTGCCTTGAACTCACTGCAATGCCGGCTCTGACTCCAGGTGCTCCACATCACACTCCTCATACCTTTCGTTGGGGAGCATTTGAAAGGACACAGTTCTTGTACGGTTTGGCCAGGACAGAGACAACCATCCGGCTAGTTTTCACTCACTTCTCGTTGTTCAATCTGATTGTTTTATGCTTATTACCATTACATAATTAGAATCAAAATTGCTTACAGCTTTTTTGTGTGTCTGTTTTAAATGTGTAAACGTCTACCTACTTCAGTGTGGACTGACAGAATGATTGCCGTGGTCGTGTTTGCCAGACTGTTGGTTTGTGGTTTGTCGTGTGGGCAAAAGGGAAATTTGGAGGTTGGGGTGCAAGTGTGCTATTAAGGATACAAGAGTGCAAAAAACTGTGGTGTGGGTGCTTTACAGGAACATTGCGTTTGTCTGCACAGAGCCATCCCATTTATGCCCGTGACTGTATGTGTAGCTGAACAGTGAGAGACAGACAGTTGAATAAGAGCTAGGGCAAGAGGCCTCGTGCGTCTTACTTCTTAAAGTAACATACGTGAAACAGAATCTGCTTTTACTAATTTTTCCTTCTTCTTACCACCAGGATTGGGCTTAACATCGGAAGGTTTTTTTTTTTAACTCATCACCTGTTGAAGAAGCAGAGAATGTTGCTCAGGTATGTTCATTCACATCTTCCTTCTACTGATTTGTCAGATCTTTCTTTTTTCTAATGCAAAGCTATGCAAGAAGTTACAACGTTCCCACTTAAAAGTCTTTCTTGCAGTATATTGAAGTGGATGTAACACTTCAGATAATATGACATTACACATCATCATATAACAACTTGAAACTATTGAACAATATAAATATATTATTGTTGAAGCTTCCATCCATATACATTGTAAAGAATACAGTTAATAATACAGATTTCCATAATGTGTTAACAACTAGACTTTATTAGAGGTTTTACCATAATTTGAGTCACTGTTATTTATTTATTTAACTGACTGAAGTAGTGAATAGAGTTGAGAGAGAGTGCTGACAGTTTAATATGATTCCTTACAGTAAAGGCAACACCGGTTATAGCAGGATGTAATAGTTATAACACCATGTTTGAGAACCCTTAAAAATTCAAAATAATTCACACATGGCAGGTGATAACAAATTGCCTTTCACCTACATGTAATCAATATTACACATTTAATGCGTATAGTTAATTTTGAAGGTACGTGAGAGGAAATTGGACACGTAATTAAAATATTAAAATAAGAAAGAGGAACCACATTTGGTTAAAGATGAACCTGTTCATGGAAATACATGTCTTATACTGAAATATATCATATTTTGCAAGTATATATATTTTTTGTTTTTGTTTTTGGAGACCATTTCATTTAATTGATGCAGACCTGAAAAGTGCCTTCAAAGGCTAAACTCAAGAAGACTGTAATCTTGTTTGAGACTCCACTGAAATTTGCATGACTTTGATCACTTTTTAAAACATTTTAAAATAATTAGAAATACAGGTATCATCACCCACTCCCAGACAATGACTGTAGGCCATGTCATAACCACAAAGTACTTTCTGCATTTTTGTCAGTGGAGTAACTTTATTCTGCCACTTGCTGATGTCACTCTTTGCATTTATTGATGGGAAGACTGCAAGAATATTTATTGAATCAACACACTATTGAGAATGTCATGTGCAAATTATTAAAGTGACCTTTGCATTGTGTGTGTGCGAGTGTGTGTGTGTGTATGATTATAAGTATAAATATACAGTATGTAGGCGTTGATAGTTACAGAGTTATTCAGTGTTCACATCTGTGTTGTCATTTAAGACAGCGTTTCATTCGTGTTATGACATTTTTAAATTATCATTATGTTTTGAATTCAGGTGGTAAGGCATCCTGTAGTTGCAAGCCTTTTACTGAAATATTCTGGAATACAAGTTAGTGACACTAAGATTTTACAATAATGCCTGCTGTCAGAGCTTTAATAGTTCAAAGATCACTGCCAACATGTTAGCCACACACCAAATTTCCCAAAGCAGCCATCAGGCCCCTGTCTTTCTGTAGAGCATGCTGTTTTCCCATAGATTGTCTTATCAGGGGATGGCAAAGCTGCACCCTGGGACAGCTGATGGGAGGAGTCAGATCAACTGAACTGAACCCTTCATGAGTTCCAAAAGAACCTATACAACACCCCAACAGTCAGCTATTTAGCCTCGGCAGGCCTACAGATATGTAATGTTCGCTATGCATTAGAAGTGCATGTTTGAAGGCCTGGTGTGACTTAACGGTTCACAGATACGTAGCCTGTGTGAATGTGTTTTTTTACTTCTTCTTTCTGGTGTGTCAAAGTGTAGAGGCGACGTAGGTGACAACAACTCCCCTTGCTCTGCGTCCCCACCAGGCTGATATTTTGCAGCAACAGCCAGTCCTGAATGTGTTCAACAGCCAACTATGTTCTCCCTCTGAGGAGATCCTGCGAGGTAGGTCTGTTACAGACAGTATCACATGTACCACAGCACATAATCAAGCCTAAAATAGATCTATATTATAAAAGAGGGTGTTGTTTTATGATCAGTAATCATTTTCTTTTCTATTACAAGGTATTAGCCACTCCAGGCAGGCTGTGTGGGGGAGTGTCCATGTCAACTAATTTCCCTGGAGCCAGGTCTCATGGAGCTCCTCAGGACACAGACATGGATGTGGCTCTTCAGGAGCTGATGGCCATCACAGAGCTGCAGGTAACTCTTTAGGACTGACACACACAAAATGTTACTATATGCTGCCTGTCTTATCCCAGATATGCCAATTACTCTGTTATCACAATACATGCTGCATTATCCTACGAGAGGTTGTGTTGTTTTTAACAAATGTATATTAGGACACACTGTTTGTGGCTTTCCTGGGCTCCAAACTCACCAAGGCCTATAACATCAGTAAATATGTATTTTATCAATACATTTTAATCAGTGTCAGTGGTGTGGAACACAACACTTCATAAAGTTCATAAATGAAAATGAATGTATTACTAAACAGACTATGTTGGTTTCACTCAAGTGGAATAGATACATATTTTACCATTTTGATTTGATGCTAACTGTTGAAAACCTAATACACACTCAGCTGAGGAAGGCAACAATGGCCCATTTGAGTGATGGCAGGATGAAGAGATTGTGAGAGGGGGCAAGTGCTGTATGTTGCTGGTGGCCCCCTGCACCGCACAATAGCCATCTGTTTCCAGGTGAAACCTGATCACATTTATGAGAGCCCTTCTTAGGCTATGGGTGGCATGCTGAAGTGGGGGCAAACTGTGTTCTATAGTGAATCAGATGAATTGCAAAAAAGACACTTCCACTAATTAACTGGGAGGTAAATGTAAATATATTAATGGCCTTCAATTATTCTACTGCTGTTAATGTGACATGTATAGCGATGTGCCTGTCAATCATAACTGGGTATGTGCCTTTTTGTTTTTGTTACTGTAGTTTGAAGTCCCTGGCGAAGGCTCCTATGAAACAACACAGTACCAAAGCATGGAGCCCATGGTTCCTATGGGAGGATATGGGATGGCTCAGTCCCATTCTGAGCCTCCTCCTGTGGCTTGTGAGCTCAGCACTGCTGAAACTTATGACAGATGTTACTCTGAAGAGGTGCCTAGATGTCTAGGCAGCAACGCAGATGCAATGTATGGACACTCTGAAACTCAGCTCAATCAAAGGATGCTCCCCATCGCTCCTCACACACAGCCCTCCCTCATGGCTCCAAGGGAACAGATGAACATGTCCGGTACCAATCAAGGGCACAGGAGGACCAACACTTGCCTCTCTCAGGGTCTGAGTCGGCACATGCTGTGGACTATACATGGACAAAGTTCGCACGCTCGCTCAGCTGATGATCTGGAGTCTGACTCAGGACTGTCTCTAGGTTCTAGTCCACCTTTGGCCTCCCCAGATAATCCTGTTGGTGGTGCACCGGGTTACCAGAGTGTAGACGTAAGTACGACGGCATATGGTGAACGTGAACCAGACAGCATGACTGAGCACACCAGAGGAGCACACATCCCTTACTCAATGGACTACCCAAGTCAATCTCACTCATATTTACACTCAGGTGCGCAGTCTTATTTTTCACCCCAACCCTCTTTGTCTCACGCACAGCCCAATGCTCCGATTCCTTGGCCTGTGAAACAGCAGAGTCAGGCCACTGCTCTGAGCGACATGTACATTGAGTCTGGAGTATCCAGCAGAGGGAGCTCTCAACATAACATGTATACAAAACCACAAGGAAGCATCTCCACTCCTGCTCCACTGAGTAGAGATGAGCGGCGAGCAGCAGCTTTGAAGATCCCATTCCCCATGGATAAGATTATCAACCTGCCCGTGGATGACTTCAATGAGCTACTGACACATTATACCCTGACAGATACTCAGCTAGCTCTGGTCAGGGACATTAGACGGAGGGGGAAGAACAAGGTGGCAGCTCAGAACTGCAGGAAAAGGAAGCTTGAGAGCATAATTCACCTTGAAAGAGAACTGAACCAGCTGCAGGCCCAAAGAGAGCACCTAGCACAGGAAAGGCGTGAGTTTCAGCACAGTTTGGGTTTTATTAAATGTCGCCTTGCTGACCTCTATTCAGAAGTATTTTCTCATTTAAGAGATGAAGATGGACAGCCATACTCAATAGAGGAATACACCCTGCAACAGACACCTGATGGTAAAGTTTATTTGGTACCTCACACAACCATGCGAAAGATGGATCAATGCTGAGTTGAACCATCTCATTATGTAATACTCACAAGATATACTGCATGATGTGCCAACTGAAAGTATATTATTAACTGGCTAGAAGTTATTTAGTTCATGTTGTTATAATTGACCTCAATGTTAATCACACATTCCTCAGTGGACATTTTCATGCTCTTACAATTGACTGAGACTAGAGGTTTTTATAAAAAATACTTTATTATAAACAGACACTGCACAGCAGTCTTCGGTTAAAAAAATAAAAAATCTTCACAACCAGCATGATTGTTCAGCAAACCTGTGAAAACAGAATCAAGTTTAAAAGATATATAAACAACAATCACTGGTGAAAAATGTCATGTGCAAGGGTTTTGAGGAATTTTTACCTGATTTTAGCCCTTGTCACTGAAATGACGTCAGGTTTTGGAGTCCATGTGTAGCTTCCTAGAAAGCAGATACACCAAATAAATAAAACGCAATCTTTCAACAAAAAAAAAGTGTCATTTCTGTTCACAGCATGCAATGTGTTGTAGGACCTCTATACATAATTAGAGAGTCAATTTTACCAGTCAACATTGGTGTAATTCATAATAAAAGTTTGCACAATAATGTTACATCATTACTGGGCTACACAACTCACTACCAGCTACATGACAAAAGAAAGACATACTATCAGTAGTTGAGAAGTCTGGTCTTACCTACACACAGCATTTAAGCCTTTTGGTAGCTGCTGCCAACTAGCCTCAGGCTTCTGTTCTCACTCTCCCCTGCTTCAATGATCCTGGCGATGGTTTTGCTACTTCTCTCCCTCAGCTGGCTTCCATGGCTAGCCTCAAAGACTTTGCATGTAAGCTAGCATCCGCCCGATGATCTTTGCAGAACTCAGGGTACAGTCTGTACCATGTGATGTGCTCTTTGATGAATGCATTTGTGCGTCACTTTATTACTCAACCAGTATTTTATTGGTTCTGCAAATGCATTGACTTTTGACTCGTAATGTATGTTGTGATCAGTGCTCCAAACTATTGGAATGTAAAATGTGACCCTTATACCCACCCCTTTGTGCAGCATCTAATAGTGAGCCCTCCTTTCCCCACACCACTAAAGAGGCTAACAAGAATTTAAAAAAAAAAACTGAAGGATGGTTTATTTCAGCTTGATTGGATGCAGTTACAAATAAAAACCAGACTTAGAGAAATCGACATAAAACCTCAGGAATGCTTGCTTTCCAGAAACACATTTCGAAGGGGGAAAAACAAAAAACCCAACCCCCCCCCGCCCCAAAAAACAACAAAAAAAAAAAACCAAAACCACAACGTTTAAATGAAGACCCCTCCATGATTTATCTACTGTACATCTCTTCTTGCAGCAGCTGTAACCTGCCACAACTGTTTGGCTGAGCAGATTTAGGAGGTAAACCTGCAGCTGCCCTGTCATTTCGCTTGCTCTCCTCTCCTTGCTCTCCTCTCCTAAGTAATCAGTCCTGTTGAACAATACGGAACAACATTGTTAACTGTGCACTGACTTTGTATGACCTGACATCCAGAGTGAATTTTATTGGTTATCTACACTTAACGAGTCCCTGCAACTACAAACTCTGGTTTTATGATACAAAAAAAAAATATTAGTTCTGACATGCCTCCAGGTACTTACCACTTCACATTTTAAAATCGTCCTGGACGGCCATATCCACCATTGTTGTTTGAGCCACCTCCATAGCCACCTAGAAGCAGAAACATGGAATACTTTGTTCAAACTATGCAAAAATGGCCGTACCCATGCATGCAGCTACTGTAGCCAGCTTACCAAAGCTCCTTCCACCACCGCCGCCACCACCACCAAAGTTGTTCTTCATTGGGCCAAAGTTGGAGGCCTGGGGGTCGTAGTGGCCCATGTTACTGTAGGTATTTCCACCGCCGCCTCCACCACCACCACCTCCACAGTTACCTATGAATAGATAATTTGCAAAACTTGGTCATCCACATCTTGAGCACAAAATACTTAGTTAAAAAGAGCAGCCAAAATACTTACCATAGCCATTGCTGTCATAACCATTTCCTCCATAGCCCCCGCCTCCGCCTCCACCCTGGTTGTAACCTTGGTTATATCCCCGGTTGCCACCATTATTATATCCTCCAGGACCACCAGGACCACCTCCATAGCCTACAAGACATTATTTGAGTACATTGCCAAGACTCAACACTAAAACTTGAAGCATGACAAAATTGCCTACTTGCCTCCATCACCTCCATTGCAGTTGTATGGACCATCTCCATACCTGCCTCTGCCACCTGAAAGAGACGCAAACATGCAAAGTCAGGATTCAGCCATTATAGCATAAACAAACATGTTTCCCATCATCGACAAAGTCTTACCCTGACTGAAGCCTCTGTCATAGTCATAGGGCCTTCCGCCACTGCTGCGACCTAAACCAAGAAACACAACACACATTAGCTCTGGCGCAGTGTTGATTGAGCCAATCTGAGCAGAATCCTATAGTTCTACTATAGCCTACCTCTCATTCCCATTCCTGCACTTTGCATTTCCTGCTTTGTGAGAGCCTTCCTCACTTCACAGTTGTGACAGTTGATTGTGTGGTATTTCTGGACTGTGGGGTGGAAAGGGTATTAAGTAGCCGTTAAAGACAGTTCAATCAGATCCAATCTGCAACAGGGAACGTAGTACTTACTGACAATCCTGTCGACCGAATCGTGGTCGTCAAAGGTCACGAAGGCAAAGCCCCTCTTCTTTCCAGTATTACGGTCCGTCATGATATCAATGACCTCGATTTTGCCAAACTGTTCGAAGTAATCTCGCAGCTGTGCTTCCTCCGTGTCCTCCTTGATGCCGCCGACAAAGATCTTTTTCACCGTTACGTGGGCACCTGGCCGATTCGAGTCCTGGAATTAAACACATTTGCCGTTGTAACCATACCTGCTCCCACACAGTTCACTTATTGAAGGCAGGTTTTTGTAAGATACTGAAATTGTCCATACCTCCCTGGAAACCGCTCGCTTAGGTTCAACAACTCTTCCATCAACCTTATGGGGTCGGGCAGTCATGGCGGCATCAACTTCATCTACCGAAGAGTATGTAACAAAGCCAAAGCCCCTTGATCGCTTGCTGTTGGGGTCTCTCATGACCTGAGGAAAGAGGCTCCCAGTTATTCTCGGGCTTTGCATGCAGACAAAATACGAACAGCAAGGCCGCGTGAAATGCAATATCGTTATTGAAGGTTCATTGGGAAGGGCCCACTTACCACACAGTCTGTGAGTCCGCCCCATTGCTCAAAATGAGCACGCAGGCTTTCATCCGTCGTCTCGAAGCTCAACCCTCCGATGAACAGCTTGCGAAGCTGCTCCGGCTCGCGTGGGACCTACACAGCGGACAGGACAAGGCACCGGCCGTCAGGGCGACGTTACACCTCACAGCGTCGACAAAAAGCACCGTGTGGTAACAAAGTACGGTGGCAACAAACCGACCCCCGCACGCACAGTGCGCCAGCAGGGCTACTAATCCCACCCTGCGTCACAGAGCACATCGGGAGAGGGTGGTGGAGGAGGGAGACAACGCCGCCATTAACCTCAGCGGACCGTTCGGGCGATACCGAGTACGTTACGAACCAATTGCACGCTAACAATCTAAGCATGTGTTCGTGCGGGTCGTGATGTTGCCCCCCCCCTCCTCCTCACATGTGTGCGATTACAGACCCGCAAGATAAGTGAAACCCCTGGATTTCTGCACATCGCTGCCTAACAAAAGGCCACGAGGCCCAGCTGCTGTAAAATGGCGGCTTCATAAATCCGAGCAGCGGCAGCACCAACGACAACGCAGTCTGCGTTCAGGGGCGAGCGTTTGCGGTGGTGTCGCATAACAGGTTTTTAAAGACACAGGGAAAAGTCACCAAAAAAAACGCTCTCCGAGCGGAATACTCACATCCTTCGACATGTTGCAGCGAAATCCTTTAAGACTCCTTATTACGCGATCGGAGAGAGACGATCTGCGTCAGACGAACCTAACCCGATACTCAGCAGTACAATAAATAGCGAGGGATACGCCTCTTTCACACAACAATTGGTCCGCAGTTCCCGCTGCAGTCTGCCGTCAGCCTTCAGCGAATTCTGATTGGGCCAAATTCTATCAATCACTACTAATGACCAGGCGGGAGGCGTGCGAGTCACAATCACGGCGAGGCAGAAAGCGAGGTTATCGCTGTTAACACGTTAAAGGGTTTTTCTGACATACTGCGCTTCGTGCGCGATGCTGTCAGGCCTGTGAACAGAATGCGAACTTGACACTCGAGAGGCGGCGCAGGAAAAACCGCACATTAAAAACGATAGATCACCGACCATGTATTGTTCTGATTCTGTTGACTGGTGGGTGGAGGAGGAGCGGTGCCGCTCTCAGTGCAGCAACGCCAACATGCCTTTCAGCTGGCAGCTAGTACTTAAAATACACGACACACGGTGCAAGGTGTAGTACAATGAACACGCTGCGAATTCTTGATTAATGAAGCCGTAATCATGGTAAGGAACCATGTTCGCCAGCCAAATATGTAGGTCATCAGCTGACCGGTGGGCGGGTACGTTCATTGTGCGCCTTTGGGCGCGCTTTTTACGCGCAGACCAGCGCACGGCACCTTTTTGTGATCCAGGCTAGGAGCTAAGGTAGCCACAGCGTTGGCCTCGCACACCGACGAAAAGACACGTATTAGCGCCGCGGCTGACCGCTCAAAACCGGCGGCCCACACACACGCACACCAAAAGGGTAAGAAACGGTGCGCACATGAACGTGTTCCGTTCTGCCGCAAGTACCGTTCGGTGTCAAAGATAGCTAGCGTTAGCTCGCTGCAGCGTTAGCTTGCATGCTACTTGCTATAGCAAATGTGCCTTTCATACCCATTGGTTAGCTAGTAGCTTAGCAAACACACCATATCTTCGCTGCTATGTGCACATACTACGTTTTCTGGTACCGTTAGCTAACATTTTATTTTAGCGAGCGAACAGCTAGTGAGCGGTGTTTAGCCGGCCCTTTATTTTAGCTCTTTTTCTTTTTCAGTTTGTCGTGCCTGTTGTAGAGCGAATGAACGACAATGAAATGATAACTAATGCCTTTCGGTGGTGCACGACGGTGTCCAGGTAACGCTGGCTTACGTTAAAGTGTACCGACCACTAACTACAGGTGCCTGCGTCGTGCTTAACGTTCAAATGTGTAGCCGGATATATCGGCTAGACATCTGCAAAAAGGGTCAACGTTTATCAGTATTTTCCTTAACGTTAGCTTCTCTACCGTTTTCCTGTACAGGGAAGTGCCATTGGCCTGCGACAGCGTAGTGTCCAGCAACAAACTTTGCTATGGGCAAAAAGTCTCGCGAAGAAGACTCCTCATCATCCTCTGATGAGGAAGAATATGTTGTGGAGAAGGTGCTGGACAGGAGGGTGGTGAAAGGCAGGGTTGAGTTCTTCCTGAAGTGGAAAGGATACTCAGAGTAAGTTGTATTCCAGCCAGTGTACTAACCAGTAACGTTACTTGCACTTACCCCGCTACAGGTTTAAGCTACATCAACACCGTGGTGGGCTATAGTTTGAACTGACTTTATCACACGCATTTGATAATATTTTGGAGTGTATTGCTTGAGGTTTCCACTGTGATGCTGGTAATGTGGATATCATTAACCAAGCAGGCAGTGGTGTTCACTGTCAGATACAACATTCACATTCAAGATCTGTTTGCTGTAATGCTGCTTTAAAGACCAGGAAATGATGGATACAGAAGTTAAGAAGATGACTTGCAATGTTTTGATCATCTTGGATGATATCACGTTTGATATCATCGCAATATTGACTGAAACAGATCGTTTATTTAACTGGCTGTACTGGTACTGACTTGCTGCACTTGCCCTCTACAGAAAGCACAACACGTGGGAGCCGGAGAAGAATCTGGACTGTCCAGAGCTTATTTCAGAATTCATGAAGACCTACAAGAAAAGCAGTGGTGGAAGTGCTACTACACCCAGCAGCGGAGGCAGCAAATCAAACACCGGCTCCCTGGGACGCTCCAAAGACTCCAGCAGCTCAAAGAAGAGAAGCTCGGATGATGAGGAGGAGGGTGGAAGTAAGTCCAAAAAGAAGAAGGAGGTATGTATTATGTTGGGGCGCTTGTTTTACACACCTTGCTTTTGTGTGCTGCACAGTGGGGACTCTCCACTTTCGGAAGAGACAAAAGTTTGACTCTTGAATAAAAGCGAATTATTTGTATGTTAGTTAACAGTTTTTGGGTGTCTCATCTTTAGAAGAGAGTGAGAAACTGTTGCGCTTACATATTTCCAAGGATATATACATTGCAGCAGCTTTTCATTGATTTGCTTAAACGTTTGCAGTTATTCGGCATACTTTAAACACTGAATCAGTTATTAAAAGTTAATTATCTGGGGGGAAGGCAGTCAATCTGTAAAATACCTGTAAAATGTATTTTCATGCTAGGTAGCCTTTTTTTTGAGAAGGCGCATTGTGTAAATCATTCATTCGTCAATATCTAAATGCAATTAGTCAACAATCTTATAGTTGGTTGTGACATACTTCAGCATTTTTATATATACTATAAACATTTATTTTCCTTCTTTTGTCATTCAGGATGACATTCTAGTTGCACGTGGCTTTGAGAGAGGACTTGAGCCAGAGAAGATCATTGGAGCAACTGATTCATGTGGAGACCTAATGTTTCTTATGAAGTGGTAAGTTTTATGTTTATCTCAGTACTTGTGAAATTTAATTACTATTTATGTGGTGTATGCTTTTTGTTGTCATAGATATTTTTATAAGCACTCTACTGTTACTGTTCAATACACTTTACCTACCTAGTTTCCCTTTCTGTTTTCATCATATTAAGTTTTGTAGTGATGTCATTTTGAGGCCAGACTTGTTTACAACATGCCATGCTGTTCTGTGTACAGAAAAAGCAAATGCAGTGATTTGACTTACAAAGTGTGAGTTGCACTTGACTGATGATTGCATCGGAAGCCCTGATTAAATCAGAATGTAAATTACTTTATTTCTCTGGATTTAATGGGAGTGGTGGTGATAAGAATAATACTAATTCTTTTTTGGAACACATTTTTTATTTTTTCTAATGAGATGAAACAACAATTTTCAGTGTCTATACGTAGACACACACTGCCTTCTATCTGACTTCTGTGGTTTACTGAATTTAAAAAAAAATTGGAATCAATGCCATGTCTTTGTATTCTACATCTGCAAATAAATGTTTCAGATATCACAGGCAATAAATGAGATTAGGGGTTTTGAACATCTTCCACATTTTTCTTACAAACATTGGTGAATACCACCATTCTCCCCCCGCCCCCCACTTCATAAATGACAATGTCATGAAGGACTCAAGTACTCGTCATTTTTTTCCAGTTAATCAGGTCCTTAATATTTGTATTTCCTCTAGAAAAATGGTATTGTTGCTGTTCGGGTTTCTAGGTGTCAACACTTTGGTTCTGTGGGTGTTGCCTGCAACGGTTGCCATCTGTACTACTGCTTGGCTCTTGTAATGGCATGGTTCTTGGAAACAGCCGCTCTCAATATGCTACATTGCTACTGACAAACTACCTATTAGTGGCACTAATAGCCTAGCTGTCATTCATATACAAACACCATAAAATTTTATGTCATTTCACATTAGCTGGATGGATATATGTGTAGTGCTTCGTCACTCGTGCCTGGTCAAGCTCCATTCCAGGGTGTTTGCAATGAAGCCACAGTACCATAGCTGTGATTTGTTTTTTTGGTAATCCATTAAAATCTATAAACATAGGCAAAGTAGCCACATGGAGCTTGGAGGATTTGCTTAGGATTCGGCCATAAGAAGCATGTTTCATGGTGCAAATGTACAATTTAAAAACTAGTTGTCAGTGGTTGGGTGGTAAAATATTATCTGACTAATAATAATTAGGCAATTAATAAATGGCACAATAAATGTATCAACCACCTCATCTGTTGAATAAATCCAACCTGAAGCAGATCTTTAGTTTTACACTATGGTGACTTAAAATGTACAGTGAAATACCAAAAAAACCATAATTACCCCTAATCATTAATTTATTTATGGTGCTTTGAATATGACTGACTTGTTAATGACAGTTTTCCTGAAGTCTAATTGGCGGGGAGAGGATGGTGGATGACTTAAATTTGTAAAACGGCATTCACAAGGACCGTTAAATTATCCCAGTTATTTTTAAGTTGGCTCATGGTGGCATCCATAGATATCAAAACAATCTACATTGTACAGGCAATTATGTGGTATATTTTGGCAAGTTATAGAAGACTATTTGCATATGATAACCTATAACATACTATATAATTCTTTCTAACAGTATTATTAGTTGTCATCTTTGTCCAAGACAGAGATACCACATGTAATTTCCAGCTTGTGCAGAAATGCACAGTTCCGAAATCACTTTTAAAGTCAAATTTTGGTCTTTATCTCTCGCAGGAAAGACTCTGATGAGGCTGATCTTGTGCTTGCCAAAGAGGCCAATGTTAAGTGCCCACAGATTGTCATAGCCTTCTATGAGGAACGTCTCACCTGGCATGAAGACAGTGACAAGAAAGAGAAGGATGCTGTCACTGCGTGAGTGCATCACCTCAGGAGGAAACCGGACCTCCTCCACTGCAGGGACAACCTTGAGTCAGACATTTTTCACATCCAAACCTCCCATCCTTCCTCTTCACCATGTTCAACAAAGACAGCGGACACAGTCGTGTTATCTCCACCCATGTCCCGTTGGCGCACAAGGGCCCAGACTGCTGAGAAGGATCCATCAGACAAGAGGGCAAGCTGTAGCAGACATGGGTGATGGGCTACTGGGGAGGGTTTCTGCTGTTCTGTCTTTTGTCTTTACTTTTTTAAATGTCTTAACATGCCATGTTTTAGTGCTATCAGGACACAACTGTGTCCACAAGATATTTTGCATTCATGAGCACAGGTGGCCATCTGTCAAAACTTGGAACATAAGTCTTGAGCCAGAGTTGGGTACAAGCTATGTTAACCATGAGGTCGTCCCAAGGCCCATCCCATCCCAAAGTCTTTACAGGCAATGTACCTCCTTGCTTTAAGAACCCACCAACACCATTGAGGATAAAACGGTAGACTTGATATTCAGGAAGCAACCACTGCAGAACTTTCCTGACTACATAATCACTTCCTCTTTTTTTTTTTGTCGTTGTTGCTTCTTTTTTTTTTTTTACAACTTTTAACTCTTGTAGTTTATTCAGTTTGTCCTGTCTAGCAGGATATAACTACTCAATTTGCAAAACTACAGATGACACTGGCCAATTGTCTTTATGACGTCTGACTTTTTAGAATTAAGTGATGATATCATGTTAATTTTTGTCATTTTTATCTCCTTATTTCTTATATAAACATTGGGTGGGGGTTGGGTGTTTTTTCTTTTTTTTTTTCACCAGTTCAAGAACACAACAAAATGAATTTGGTTCATTTTTGTACTTTTTTTTTCTCTCTCTTTGAACTGCTGTGTTATCTTTGGACCAGTCTCATGTTAACAGGTTAGACAATCTTAACTGTAGCCACATGAAATGAAACCAGCATTCATTACAAGTCATTGGGGTCTGCCACCTTGTGGCTAAAAAATGAAACTCTTTTGCCCAACCCCTAATCCTGCAATTTTAATGGTTATTGATCTCATTAGTGTGTGATCCTTTGATAGATTTTGTTTTGTTTTTTACAGTGTAAAGTGGTAAATCACTCAGCAATTGGAGTATTTGTTGATACCATTGTAATGTTAATTTGAAAAATTAAAACCAGTTTTTGATTGAATTATGCATATCCTGAGTGTTATTGTGATGTGTAATTTGTGTTCTCAGATGTTGCAACATGGCAAGTGGAGGTCAGTTCTTATACACAAGACAGATGCTGTTTTTTTTAGTTTGATCTGCTGTGCTCCAAAATGGACTCTTAGGACCAAATATTTACTGTCTACAGACTGAGATCTGCTGTTTTTTTGTTTGTTTGTCTTTGCCTTTAATCAGCATTGTGAATGAAGGCTGTGGACCCCCCACCCATTCAAACAGTACATTCATCATTTCCCTTGATATAATTTAATTATGGGTTTGGTGTAATTTCCTTTCATTAAAAATCTGTCGTCCTTTCAGACCATGACTTTCTTTCATCAGTTTTTGCCGGTGCAGACTTTTTAAGAAGTAGACTATTTCTTGTGTCAATTCAATGTTACGAATGTGTACAGTAGCACCCTTTAATAAACATTTTCAGTGTTAAAAGTTGGTGTCAGTTGACTTTAAGTATGTGAATGGAGTAAATTAATGTAAAACTACATCCCAGGATTAAATAATCATCTGGAAGCTCAAAACAAAAAAAATTACTCATTCAATGGGAATTGTTTTGGATGCAATGAGTAGTAAATTAACATTAGTACATTCCCTAATATCGGGGGGAAAATAAAAACATGTAAATATAAAGCCGATGCTGTTTAATATGATCTCTCAAAATGAGACCTTTTTAATAAATCAGTTTTCTTTGTGGAAGAAAATGTTTGAAAAGCATCAGCTGCTCTCACTCAGCAGGTGGCGCTGTTAAACAACAGTATGCAAAAACTACATTTTTATGCAAGTCACAGTTCAATCTGACAACAAATAATTATTTTGTTAACAGCCGTGCGTATTTTACAGAGGCGTGGATTTATGTTGTGTTTATTGTCTAACATCACGTCTATCTTCTTGTCTGCTGAACCCACCTGTAGGTCCACAAACTCATGTTATGCAGTGTTCAGACTCATTTATTTTAAAGTGGACTTTTTAAAGACAACAGATATATTATATGTCAGACTGAAACGTGTCTAAAATAAAGCTCAACACATGAACATTTAAAAAATGTTTTACTTCCACTCAATTAGAGATATTACTCCATAGAAATGAGGGGAGAAAGAGATGGGAATGACATGCAACCGAGCTCCCTGGCCAGATGTGCACCGAGGAAATTATGTTCACGCATGGTTGGCATCTTAAAACCCTAGGCCACAGAGGCACCCCACTTCCACTTGATGTGATGATGAAGTAATAAAATAAAAAAATTCAGGCAATGGAAGCGCAACATACCTTGGATGACAAACCGAAAACACAGAATGAGTATCATGAGTATTACATATGTAATATGTGAGGAAAGGTTTTTTTTCTCAGTTTGAAAGTGACTCAAGGCATACGACGAGGAGGGAGCAAATAGACCAGCAAATTTCCAGAAAACGAGATATTTCAATATATGAACGAGCCCCCACTTTCTCACAATCTGACCACCGTGATGAAAATGGCAAATTAGTTTGTTACAATAAATACATGTCAGTTAATCTCATGTCTCTGCTATGGTGAACTGCAGCAATATCAGTAATAAACAGCAGTGAAGGTTTAGTCTAATCCTTGTTCTTCACCCTCTTTTTCTTTCTTGCTGCCTTTTATAGTGACTCTCTCCCTCTTTGACATGCACACACACACACACACACACACAGTGCTGCTCAGCTACGTCTATAGTGATGGAATTTTCCTAGCAAAAAGGCTTTTACACTCCAAATGGAATGCAAAGGTCACTAGTAAATTTCCAGCCCCTGAGACCTTTAAGCTGGGCAAAGGGAGCGAGCAGCAGGCTGTTTTATGGAGCCTGGAGCTGTCTGCTGACAAACCCAGGCCAGTGGGTTTGGTTGGGAAAGCCACAGTGGTGCACATGGGAGCCCTGCCTGTGATGTGTGTGGCAAATACAGATGTAGCGGCAGTTCTGGTACGTGGCAAACGGGCATGCAGAGTGAAGCTTCACTGAAGCTAAAAATCCAAATGAGGAAAATCGGATATGAGCCTTGTGCTAGAAATGGGCGTGTAGGCTGTATGTGCGGCAGAGGCAATAAGGAGCCGTCTGTGCCTTGTTTAGCCAAGCAGTGTCGACTTTTCTGGACACATTTATAGATTTTTTCACATTGCGCTGAAGAATTGTTTCTTATTTTAAATATATATCAAATGTTTGTATGGGTATGTACAGTATTTTTAATTGGAAACAATAATAATGCCTTTTCAACCTACGCTCTTTGTTTCAACTGGGATCATGTATTAAAATATACTTACAGTTTTGGTGTAAATTAATTTATTTTTTCACAGCAGCCTGCCTGCACTTCAAATGTCTCAGTCCCTCCTGTACCAGTAACTTCTAGTGCAAATGAGTTCCACAGGGTACTGCCCACGGCAGAGGTGGGTCATCTTGCAGCACATCACACCAAATGAGTGTCGGGGGAGCAGTGGCGAGGGAAGGGACTGCTGCAGTGGGCCTCATCAGTGTTACACAGCTTGTTCAAGGATACCACTAAAACAGCAAACAAATAAATGTGCACTCATACAGATAGCACAAACATGTGGCGCAATGCACCGTTACCTTGTTTCTGAAAGAAAAAAACATTCCTAGTCTTCAGTTAGTGTCTCAGAGAAACTGTGAAAATGTTCAAAGTGTTGTAAGTCATGAGTATCACAGAGGCCGATGTAATTCGATGTGGTCTTTCTCGTGCTGTGATCATGTAGGCACAGCTGCCCAACAGCTGTGTCTCCATTTCCTTGTTGCAACCAGATTAAAAGGTCTGCAGTGATGACTGGCGCATCATCCCTCCACACAGTGCACTGATCTGTGTGAAGGTGATTGCGATGTGATACTCTAATTTGGGTGGCTATCACACTTAATGTGCAGTAAAGTACCATAGACAAAGCTTCTTCGTTCTAAATGCCCCCTCTACTGCGCCAGGGCTCTCACCGCCAACCCTCTGCTGGCTGTGTTTCCCCTTCACCCCCCACCCCCACCCCCACCCCCCTCCTCCCTTCATCTCCTCTCCCCACCAGGGGGAAGAGTTATAGCTGCCATAAAAGGCAGGTAATGCATTGTTAACTAATTCTGTCTGCTCAGAGCTGATATATCCTCTGCTCTAAATCTCTGCGCTTCCAATAAAATGCAAATGCTAATGCTTGCCCTCCATGAGCTGATATCATTTTTAACAGGCCAGAGGTAAATGCTAAAGAAGGGTGGGGTGGGCCTGAGGTAGTCTGTGCCATGGTGGGGCTCTGAACATTCATGGTACATCCTGTCAGAAAGGAGACCTGCAGTGTGCACATATGGCTGTAGGTATTTAACTGTACATTTTTGATAATCTAGGGGTGTATGGGAGTAGTTGATCTGATAGTTTAAAGCTAGTATGGTATCTTTGTTATTGGGAAGCCAGCAATAGAAGCACTTGAGTCAGTACTCATTCACCATCAAATAACAGAAGCCAATTTGCCTGTGGATGTAATGCATCATATTTCCATTTTCCAAGTATTGTCATACTTACTTGTAACCTTGGGCTTCTAAATATTGATCCAGTTCTAGATTTTCAATTATCCTGTGTCGTTTTTCTGCCATCTGGTAAGGACCAATGATTTGTGTTCCATCATATCTAGAGGCTTGTCCTGTAATTAGACCATAAATTAATTTGCAGAGAGGAGAGAGAGCAGAAAAGATTGAAGGCATTAAGTAAGTCCTCGGTGGTTGGAGACAGAAAATCATAGGGAACCACAGCAGTGTTTTATTCACTAGAATAAGATAACTGGATTACAAATTCCAACGCCATAACTTTTCTGTTCCTGCATGTGACATTTGCTTTTCTTTCAAGTATTTAAAACCATGCTGCTACTAATGATTGCTTGTAAGTCAGGTCTTCAATAAATAGCTAGAAATCATCCACTGACATCGTTAGACCTAATTACTTGCAGTGCAGCAGCAAAACTATTAGGAAAAATGGGGCACATTAGTGTCAAAATGTGTGTGAAACTTTGCAGTGAAATGTGCTGGGAATCCATCAGTGGATTTAAAATCACCCTCCCCCTCCCCTCCCCCCCCAACCCCCCCCCCCCCCAAGCAGGCAGGCAGGCAGGCAGGCAGGCAGGCAACAATTGTGCACTTTGAAAGTAGCTCTTATTTACAGCACAGCTCAAGTGGAGGTCCTAAAAACCAAATGCATCTTGATTGATTTTAAATTGGGAGTATATGCTCTCCTGCAAGATTAGCTCATTGTCCCCTGCTGC
The DNA here is from genome assembly GCA_036023855.1 of Gadopsis marmoratus. NCBI lineage: Eukaryota > Metazoa > Chordata > Actinopteri > Centrarchiformes > Percichthyidae > Gadopsis > Gadopsis marmoratus. The sequence continues at coordinate 38,315 of JAVQJF010031721.1, forward strand.
TAAATGACACAGTGATTGGGACTGTCGCTGCACAGTGTCTGAGCACTATAACAGCGGCTCTCTTTGCCATGTGGAAATTCACATTAGACAAGCCTAACTTACTCTCTTAAAGCAATTAAGAGAAAAATTGTGCAACAGAATGGGCTTCCCTTGTGGTGGAATATGCCAAATCAGCAGGGTCTGATTTTAAAACACTGTATACAGACTGCAAGATGTTCTAAAGTACGTGAGAGTGAAGTGACACTAAGACTAGCATGGCAGTCTGTAGGTGGAAAACTGTGTTGGTGTACCTACTCTACATGATATCTTGGGTGTTATTTAGGCAAGGCCACAGCTGCCAGCATACTCCGATCATATCTTGTGGGGCCTGAGAGGCAAGGTCGGCCAACGCAGAGCCCACCTGCTCCCCCACTCTCCATCCCACAGTCCCTCAGCCCTGGCCTCCCGGAGGAAACACGTCTGACTGCCACGCTGCTACAGACAGCATGTGTCCCTGAATTTATGATGGCGACTTATTGGCGGCCTTTCACGTTAAAAGTCATCTTGAGTTTCCCACTCTAGCTGTATGTGTGGCAAGCGTTAATCCATTAACATTCAGAGTAGACACGTACAGAGGTTGGCTTTCTACCAGCCCTGAGCCCTGACAGTCTGACCCACCGCTGACCACAACATTCTCCCGCCTCTGCTCCCAGCCACAGCCAGCCTCGACATAATACAGCACCATAAACTATCTAGTGTTTCACTGTATATGAATTGAAGTATTATACGCTTGAGGTCCAATATGCAAGGCTTACAACTGAGTGAGAAGAGTCCAGCTGCGACAGCCTCATTTTGGCAGAGTGGAGGAAAGAAATCACATCTGTCTACAGAACTCTACGCATCTTACATTTTAGTTGTAGGATGTGAAATGAACGTAAAGCGTCAGTCCGTTCTAGTTCCATCATGGATTAGAGTTCAGAGAGGCCACGATATCCTCGGGATTTTCTGTGGTGGTATTTATTTCAGCAGGAAGTGTTGAAGTTCATATTAAATGATCCACAAGGAATAGTTCTGGCAGAACTTAAAATGCTGCAAGGCCTCAGAATAGAGAGCTTTCAACAACATGGGCTGGTCTGCTGCTGGAGGTGGCTCCTGGACTGATTATAATTTTAGTGGCTTATAAAGCCTTGATAAATACTTTATAAAGCCTTGTTGCATAACAAATCTAACACATAAAAGAAGCCATAGATGTGACTCCATACAGGATAAAGGGGCTCTTGACAGGTTCTTAAATAGGTTTTATAATTCAATATTACAACCACCATCCTTGTAAAGGCCCTGTCATCTCCCGAAGCCCACAGGATATATACGTTAAACACACATTCAAGTGCTCACAGTCTAGTCCATTACACTGATTAGCAGTAAACACATTTGTAATAAAACTTAGTGAAATAGAGGAGGATGGTCTGTGCGCTGATTCATGGTAGAATCGTGGTGAAGTATAATGTGTCTTAGGTGTCATACTTCTGAGGGCGCGGGAGTGATACAGGGCTTTACTTACAGGATCTGTAACACTTATGCGCCAGTTTCTCCAAACAGCTCGTGTCTAAACATTGAGTCCTTCATCTCAACTGCTGGCCAGAAATAAACCCAGGCAAAGCAGTGTGGCAGGGGTCCAGCCGACGTGAGAGAATCTGGGAAGCAGGACAGACCAAACAGATGTCTTTCCACAACATAGACTCCTACTTCTATCCCTCTGCTGTCTGTCCCCCACTTTACCTGACTGCCCATTTGTCTAATCCCCCCTCTCCCCCCTTTTAATTTAACTGCACTGCTGTGTTGCGTGGTTTGAAATCTATTCGCCATGAACCAAACTACACATTACATAAGCATTGTTGGAAGGTTTAATGGTCCATTTTAGCACAGAGAGGTTTTTTTTTTTTACCAGGCAGCAGTTATTAGAGGAAGAAGAGCAGGAAGAAGAAGAAAGGGTGGATCGTGTGTTTCCACTTTTGACCTCTCCGCCGTGGCATGTACACACCTGGTTCAGTTTAGAATGCTGTTTCTGTGGAATAGCTGACGGCAGTCCGACTAGTGGTTTCATCTGCGGTGAGGAGGTCTAAATGTTGAACACAGATTCTCTCTAAAAGCTTATCCTGTGTGTGTGTTCTGAAATGTGTTGTCATGTCAGCAGTAAAGCACACCGAGATGCAGGTGCAAAATCAAAGACAATCCAGTGGTAAGCCAGCCGCCAGTTCTTGCAGTGCCAAGCTGAAACCTGAATGGTTTCACCTTTAGGCAACATCCACAATTTTCTTAAAAAAAAGAAAGTTTCATGTAGTTGTTAACAGGCCCCGAAAACTGACCTTTGATAATTTTTGTTAGCAAGGCTGCATTACTTCAAAATGACATCTTTAAAAGGCATATTTTAGCCCCAACTACGTGAAAATGTATGTCAGATGTGTTGCCTTGATGATGGGAAGGGCAAAGCACAGCCACTCATCTGTTTCCTATTGGAGGAAGTGATTCTGGCAGGAAGGCCGGGGCAGTAGATGAAGGCAGGCTGGGAGAGAGAGACGGTAAAAAGAGAGTAAAAGGGTAGCCTAAAGAAACAGGAAATGACAGTGTGACCCACTGGGACCACTTACTACCTTGCCAGAACCCCCTGGCCACACCCAGCCTACTGGGCCGGCAGTTTCCATCACCTGCTGCTTCTGGTTCCCTCACATAAATCCAGGTGCTCCTGAATAAAGCTCTCTTTCTCCAGGAGCCACGGGGAGCCAGAGGGGAGGCAGCGCGCTGGAGGGGCTGTACTGCTGCAAAAGTGAAGCTCTGCCTCCTTGTGAGAACATGTCATGGAAAATACTGCTCCAAATAAGGCTAAGCTAAAAGAGGCAGAGTGGGTTGGAGGGGGGGGGGGGGATTTCATCAACCCCCTGCTAATTCAAAGCTCCAGCCTTTCATTTTATTAATTCTGCATTCTAATTAAAAGAAGCTGGACCATTCAATATAAAGTTGCTGCATCTTTTTATTACTGTTTCCTACTTGCCTGAGGTTAGTCCACTGGGTGGGAGAATATCAGCCCTCCCCAGCTCCTCACTGCCCCCTGCCATCATGAATGGGCGCTGCAGCCGCTGAGCTGATAAACCCTAGAAATCATTCCGGACTCCAGCCAGAGCTCTTTACAGTACCTTCAGCGCACCCTGGTGATGGATTAATGCATTGTTGTTGTCATTTTATTGCCATTTTATTGCTCTGGTGCAATTTACCAGGCTTTATGTGCCTCCGCTGTCCGGCGGAGCAACGCGCAAGCGCGTGAGGCCAGCGTTCCTAAACAAAGGCCGCCGCTCAGCGAGTCACTGCGCATGCGCACCACTCAACAGAAGACACACGCGCACAAACACGCGCACGCGATCTAAATCAAAAACACGATTCATTCAAACACGAATGGGGTACTATAGAGGCGAGCAGATGAAAGCTTCAGCAGTGAATCTTTCAGCCGGCTGATGGACTTCACACTCACTGCTGCTGTTTTCCACTCTCACCACCTGAGGGCAACATCACTCAGCTAGCCTGCAGCCGCAGCCTGCAGAAACAACACTCAAATAATATTGTGTATTACAATATTTATGTGCTCCTCCTGCTAAAATGTGGTTCGTGCTCGAGGATTACAGCATTTAAACTGCTCTGTGCGTTTGTATGCAGATATAAGGGCCATTGCAAATCCCTTAGTTTGTCACGAATCCTACTCGCATGTCTGCCCGAGGTCTGCTTTATTTTCATGACAGAATAGTCCAATTGAATAAGAATAATGCGTTTATTAAATGTGCTGCAACGACAACGAATCTGTTAATCTTTTCAACAACCCTCATTCTAACAGTCACAAACACAGCAACACACATTTCGCGTGTTAGTGCTACACAATTGTAAAGTAAACACAGACGGGCGCGCGCGCGCGCACACGCACACACACACACACAGGCAGAACACAGCTGCTGATCTGAGGTCGTTGTTGTAACATGTGGAGAAGTTTTGTAACATCTCTTGCCAACTATTATCTCTCTCGTTCTGTGGGAAAAAAAACCAGCCTTATACCTACTGCCAAGTTCTTTGGTTGGAAAAAAAAACCCTCTTGATTTGTATTCTGCTTAACTGTCTTTGTGGCGATATGATGCGTGTTATTTTAACAGTTGGTCTGTAATTTTAAATACATGTTAATTACAGTCAACATTAATCATTGCTGTCTCTGGATATTTTAATTGTTATTGTGATATTACATGTATGATATACACAGTCATTTATCTCGCAGTAAGTTATAAACTCTTATTGTTTATTATTGTCTGTTATTGTTTGAACACAGTTATAGTGGGTCTAACAATGAGTAAATACATCAAGTGACTGTGATCATGGCAGGGAGCAGCCACCAGAGGGAGCACAGATGCTGTTAAATGCAAAGGAGGTACCTGGCAATTAAAACCCATTAGCCTGCAAGTGACAACATTTAAAAGATACACCATTGTTCTTAGAAATAATTACCATTGCAGATGCATATCAGCTCCGATGAAAGTATTTCAACATCAAACAACTGCATTTTTTTGTCTTCTTAGTCCCTCCCTGCCTTGAAATGTACTATTTCATGTCTCACATTGCCTGTTTGGTGTAAGGGCGTACGTACATGGCTGTATGCCTGTGTGTATATTTCTTTCACATTTGCAGTGTAAGGTACAATCTTCGCAAGGACCTGTAACATCAGAGTCTCTTATGCCCTGAGAGGTGCTGATCCATCACTCTTAATGGAAGAGGATAAGTTTCAGCCAGTGAAAGAGAGAACAGACAAAGGAAGGACGATTTATGGCAGATGTAGAAGTGGAACTCCTGTCTGTGGGCCTTGATCTGAGCTGGGCTGTGGCTAGGCTAGGCTAGGCTACGCCCCAGGCCAGGGTCATTCACATGCACGCTCCCTCACACACACACACACACACACACACACACACATACATTACTCCAGGCCCAGAGAGCTTCAATCCCCACACCACATCCCAAAATCCAGACCTTTCTCCTAAGCGTTTGAAGTTCCCCAACCCCCTTCTTGTGGACTAAGTTTTGCACGTCTATCTTTTCCATTACAGTGAATGGTGAGCTCTGGGTGGTGAAATATGGAGTGAAGACCTGTTACATGTTAGCTTAGGAGATAGCCAAGGTGTAAATTATGTGGGAGTCGCTGGCCAGCCTTATTTATGAGAGGCCTGTCAGGTGTTTAGGTGTTGGAGTGAGATGTGCGGCTTAAACCGTTTACTTTGCTGTAAATCAGGTCATACAGGCCACGTCTGTTTGGACAGTGTGTGTTTACGTGTGCGTGCCTGTGTTTGAGGCCTTGGTTTTGCTGGGAGACTTTGCAAGGCTGCGTTTGTGATAATGGCAATGCATAGGTGTTAAATACTTTGTTGTGAATGTGAGAGTGTGTGCATGGGATTGTAGGTCTGTTTTGTCTGGAGGCCATCATGGCTTATACAGATGGGTTGAACCATTAGCTATAGTTATAGTTATTATGCTGTCTGACTAACAAAGATGCTTTTTATAGATCCCCTCAATACCTACACCTGCCTTCACCATTCCACATTATGAGCAAACATGAAACCTACTCAAGACTTTTTCTGCATCTTTTGTGATTTCCTTGTCTGTCTCTATCCCAGACATATCATGTAGAGGTGGAGAGCTGTGAATGTAGCCCATCTGAGGACATCGGGTATCACTCAGCAGGTAGTTAGACCTGTCACTGGATGATGGATACTGGCTCTCAGACAGAGGAACTGCAGCAAACAGGTTGCATAATTCCCCCACAAGGTGCTGCCTATAGTGTGAGCTGTATCGCCCCTTCTGTTCGCCCTATTGTCCGTCCTCTGGATTGGCCTTGTCTCGACGCAACAATGGCATGTAACTCGGCTGGAGCGAGTCCCATGCCCCCAAGTGGGAGAGCGCCAGTCCTTAAAGTGAGACCAAAGGGAAAAGGGAGTGGAGAGTGGAGGAGAGATGAGCCGAGTTAAGGTTGAAAGGGGTTAAGAACATGAGACAGAAAACTCTGGAGAGAGATCGAGAGGATAAAATGAAAGGGCGGAGAGAAGGAGAATGAGGGACAGAGGGTGATGTGCTGGAGGCAGGTACATCTGCATTCTCTCCAAACACAGCATAGGCCTGTCTTGGGTGTCTCTATCCCAGCAGCACTCACTGGCAGATTTATGACCACCCCTTGTGCATGTGTGTCTATGCATGTGTGTGTATGTGTATGTGTGTGTGTGGGGGGGGGGGGTGCAGTAGGGATAAATTGAGAGTGAGAGACACAAGGTACAAGAGAAAGAGTGTATGTGAGTAGAGGTGAAGGGCAGCAAGCAAACAGCAGCCATGTTGCATTCCATCGATATCACAGTTTTCCCTCCTCGCCAAATTTCTGCAATATTTCATGCTTCCTCTCTCCCTTTATCCTTCCCTTCTTCCCTCTCCTCTCCCTCTCTGTCTCATCACCCTACTCTTCACTTGGCGCTCTTGGCCCTTCCATTGCTCTGCTGGGTCCCAGGCTGTAAAGCCCTCTCAGGGGGAAGGGTGTAAATCTGTCTCCCCCGTCTCAGGAGATTTCCTGGAGCTCAGCAGACTCAACAAAGCCTAGCCGGTGTGGAGGACCAAATGTTTCACACACACACAAAGAGAGAGAGAGAGAAATTTATAGACCTAAAAACTAACTTGTGCACATTATACGTATATACAGAAAAATGCTACATGTGTGCATATATCCACTCACATATGTTTGGCCTGGTTTGGATGCTCCTGTGAAAACAAACAGGTATGCCTCTTCGTTGTCTAGCCGAGTGCCTGGGAAACCATTGTTTGTGTGTGCGTGTGTCCACAGGAGACCCTACCCCCAAACCTTTTGTCTGTCCAGACGAGCTTGTTGTCTCTCTTTATTTTGTCTCTCCCCCTTCTTTTTTTCTCCACTTCCCTCTCTGCTTTATTGCACTTGATTCTAAGCGCGTCCATTCCTGAGATGGCTCAGATAGCAGCTGAAGCTAAATTGCCCGTCATAAAGCATCTGCAATAGCAATGGAGCTCTCGGGGTGGGACTGCTGTTAGGGGGTACAAGGCGGTTAGGGCTCACTATGAAAATACAAGGTCCTCTTTTTAATCTTTAAATGTGGAATATGAACTCTGTTTCAACAACCACAAATCACAAGGCCCTTCCTTAAACATTAACGATTCTGTTGCATGATCGATTTCCTGAGTGCCTCCTAAATCAGTTTTATGCATATAATTTTCAGGAACATTTGGCTATTTGAGTGTGTGGGTTTTGGAGAAAAGTGACTGAAAATCCAAAGTAAAATGATCTAATGGTATTTCGGGACGCCAAAATGCTTCTGCATGATGCTACTAATTACTCAAACAAGACAGGCTAGTTAGAGTGAGATGCTGTGATTTATGGGGAAGTCATATATTTGGCTGTGCTATGTTCCTGTCAAATGGTTGACAGATAGATGACTGCTGGGCTGTAATTAGCCTTCCTGTTTGTATCTTTTCTCATGTAACAACAAAAGGCACTTCCCAGCCTTGACTGTAGAGGGTGCACATGTGGATGCGCAGCCTTGTGCCAGTATGGTAGCAACATATTCTTTACAGGAAGAAGAAACAAAGGAACAAGGAAGGATGGGGAAGTAGGGGTTGGGTGGGAAAGACACAAGAAAGGTTATTGGAGTGCAAGACGGGTAAGGCAAACCTGCAGGGAGAGACAGAGAAAGCAGGTCAGATCAGTTTTGTTCCTGCGGGGGTCTGCATTGACTCATCTCTGAAACAGAGCATCTGTGTGTGGCATTTGTAGCGAGAAATGTCTTATCATCCAGCCAAAATAATCCCCCGAGCTGCCAAATGAATCTCAACAAAGATTCGCTGCAGTCAATACACCACCGTTGCCAAAAGATAGAGAGATAGAGAGACAGAGCTGTAGTGTATTCAAGTGGGAAAACCCCTCTCTGCTTCATACTGCTGTCTACAGTGTATTCTATCAAAGATGTAATATTATTGCTCTGGATCTGACTGTGAGAGAGAAGAATTCCATGGGACTACAGGAGCAAGACAGGGCCAGCAGCCTGTTTGGCAGGAGACCCGGTGTGATCAACATCAATGGGAGGAGTGACGCCCCACACTCCTGCCTCCTCCTGCCTCCCAGCTAGCCTTTCTCTGTGACAGATGAGCCCAATGACAGCAGGACGCAACAACCTGCAATTGAACATTCCCCTGCGATCTGTCAATGTCCTTTGTGGCGTTTCACTCTCAGGAAAACACATTGGGACACACGTACCTTCACACACGCCCTCACATTAAGTCATACCCCAAGTATTAGAAGAATCATCGCCTGAAACTCCTCCTCATACTTGTGGAATACCTCAGATACCTGTTGCAGATGTCTTTTGAGGTCCGTGGAGCGGTGTGCGTGCCTTGCTCTTGTTCTGCATGGGGCTCATTCTCTCAGTTCAAACTTGCTGATAATTGCAGGCTAGCTCTCTGGAGGGAACAAGTTGCATTGTACAAAATGTCAGCTTGGTCGTGCTTTTGTGTTTGCTGCATTTCAGCTGGAGCCGCGGTTCTCTGCTTTCACCACAAGGTGTCGCCTTGCTCACAAAGAGACCATGGCTTCAAGCCTGATGGGGGCTTTATTTTCCGCTTTGGTGGCAGTGCTGTGGTGTATCACGGCAAAATGAAATGGGAAAAATCAAAATAGGACATAAATGTGTTTGCCGCATACAGGGCTTAATGAAGTCAGCCTTGCCAGTACATTAGGAACAAAGGCATCAGAGAGAAAAGCGTTGAAGGACAACTCACAAACAGTTCCAAAATAAAAGGAGATAAAATATGAATGGTGAGCCTCCTCAATGAAAAGCAGTTCACTGGTTGTCAAAGTGGAAATTTATTTTCCGAGCAACTGGCTTTTTATGGTCAAGCTCCTCCACACTGGCAAACAGCAGTGCGTTGTAATATGGCATGTAAAGAATGGGATTCAATACAAGCAGTCCTCCATTTGTCATATTTAAGGGGATAGAATAATGACCATTGACTGCCTCGTGCTTGAATCGCTCAAGATGGCTTATTTTTGTGTGCAAAATTGAGAATGAAGACGAATGGACTTCATACATGACTTTGCACAGTCCAAGCTATCATATCATGTCATATAACTTAAACCAATAGCCGGTAGCTTATCATTATCCTAAGCTTGGAGCAGTAGCTATTCCTTTGCAATGTTTCAGGGGAAATTATAAAACAATCCAGCTGTCTCACTTGGTTGTTGCAAACTGATGATCGCTTGGCTTCTCAGCCATAAAAGAATGGTGAAAAATTAATTGTTTCAATCAATCAGTTGGTCAATTTCATAGCCATCAAGCTTTGCCCAGGATCATGTGCATTCTCTACCCTTCTCCTTCAGGATGGGCCTGGAGAATGGCAGATGATTTATGGCCTCTATGTGTGCTGCATACATATACAAATACTATACACACATGCTGTCAAGCATACACACTGAAGAGACACACACATACTCACAGCAAACATGCACATAGACATGCACATGTTAGCACATACAGTACATGCACACATTCCAAGTGGATGACACAGCAGGGGGTGGATCACGTGAGGAAGCAGGATGAGCACAGAGGGAATTCTCCAGTGTATGCTAAGCATGCCGGTGTCACATGCAGCTAAACATAGCACATGAAACACAGGCAGCACTCTCAATAACTTGTGGTTTGTGTGTGACTCACACGTGCGGATTAACATATTAACAAACATAGTAACACCAGACCATCTCCCGTCTCAAGCTGGATAATTGTCATGTCATCTCTTTTTTCTGTATGCATGCTCGTGCATACATGCACATATATATACATACACTGAGAGCCAAGTGCAGAGGCTTGTTGTTCCTGTGCTGTGGCTTGTGGGCCTGTCTGCAGGGCTGATCGATGATCTTTTACTGCTTCCCCAGGATTATCGGTCGAGTTCACCAGGAGGGGAAGGCAATTCATCAGAGCACGGCAAAGAGCGTGCGCGAGAGAGAGGAGAGGGGACACAGAGAAGGGGAGAGAGGGATGGAGGGAGAGAGAGGCGTGGGAGGGGGAGACAGTATGAAAATGGAAGGAAAGATAGCAGAAGGCAGGTGGGAGGAAAAACAGGGAGAGGAGAGAGGGAAGGAGATTGAGAGAATAAGGAGAGCAAGGTGGAGAGAGAGGGGAGAAGGAGGAGATGCACAGATGTGCTTGTGATACCGCATCACCTGGAAATGTATGGAAGATAAAAGATAGAGGAGCAGACATAGATGAATATCACAAGATAAAACGATGGAGTGCTAGGGCAACCTCAGATTGAACCCTCCTTATGCTGTATATTCAACATTAAACAAATATATGACAGTACATTGCCTGTAGCAATAAGAAGCAATACCACAAGCAGAAATGGTAGGAGCAGTACTGTTTTTATTGCAGTCAATTGTTGTGTTTTGCTTTTTGATTTATTTATTTGACAGTTGAAGAAAAAGTAATGGCTGTCATTTGAAGCCACACTCTGTAGCCTCTGCAGAATAATTGTTCTTATGATGCTTGATATTAACTGAAACCCTCTATAATCACATACAATATCACACTTTGAATTAAATCATCATCATAATATGTCAGACATGATTACAGGAGACAAATATCACAAATTTCATCTCATCGTTCTGCACAGAGTCTGACTTTGCTTGATTAACATGGTCTGCAACAGGGAGTAATCTTGCCAGACTGGAACACCCGCAGATAAAAACGCATCGAACCAAGTGCTAGCTCAGCTCCCAGAGGTTTGGACTATGTGTGCCCACGTTGTAACACATTTTACAGGGGCCATAACACACGTGTTCCAGCTCATTCAGTTAACAGAATGGCAAGGGGGGTGGGAAATGGAGAGGTGATTCAGCATCACCAGCCAAACCCTTCAGTGTGAGACAGATGATGAGGGACAGAGACACACAGATGAAGTTGGAAACTGTCTCTCACTTTTCAGGGAGGAGTGTGCACAGCATTTTGGCAGCAGCACAGATCTGACAGGCATGCCAGCCAGTCCACTTCTCCACAGAAGTGCATTATCACTAATCACATTACTGACCAATAACAGCAATGGGAAACATGGACCTAACGATCACTAGCTCTGCAAATAGAGATTTATTCCTAGGCTATATAAACCCCATCTGAAGGTTGGGAATATTGGGTTGCGGATGTGCATGCATATTTCCACGTGTTTTGTAAGAATATATTTGGAAATATTTTTCTGAACATGTCTGTCTTTAAGTACATTCTTCCCTGTGTGTTGTTTATGCTTGCAAATGACACTCCATCCCAGTCTTTCTCCTTCTCCTCGCGTCTCTATCTCACTCTTCACAGATAGACAGCCATTTCTCTCTCTCTCTCTCTCTCTCTTTCTACCTCTCCCCATTGATGGATGGACAGATCATGTATATCCAATCTAGCAGTGCTCCTGATGCGGTTAGGGGCTGTGACAAGTCTCCGGGCGGGGGAACTGAGCGAAGCAGAGCGAAGGGATCGGGGTGACGAAGAGGACACGACATCTGGAGAACACGCAGAAAAAAAAGAAAAGAAAAAAGAATGCAGCAGAGAGAGAGAGGGACTGTGTGAAGTGTCTGCATAGCGCCCTGAGCGTGTGTTTGTGTTTGTGTGTGGAAAGCAAACATATACCCTCTGCTCGGCCCTATCGGCTACTATGTGGGTCTCTGGTGGACAGACCTAACTGACTGGCTCCTGCACTCCACACCAGCCAGTGATAATGACAAAGATGGATGACAATTATACAGTACAGTCTGATTGACAGTCTGATAGCGCTGACATATTGCAAGTATCAGATGGAAGAGGCAGAGTGCTCAAGTCTGTCTTCCATAGCTACTGTATGGACCACAGAGTATTACGGATGGAGATTGATTGTATGGGTGGCTGTTGACATTCACTCATACCCATGAGTTTCAGGGTGCAGTGACAAACATGTGCCGCTAGGGGGTAATGTTATCTTCACAGTATTCAAAGGAGCCACTGTGCTCTCCAATGAAACAGTGGTGCTTATCTCAGGCAGTAGTGGGTGATTTCCTGGTTCATATTGGCAGCAGAGTTGATGATTATTGATATTATCACAGGTTGTAACATTGCAGGTGGTGGTGCATGTCTGTGTTGGGTCATCTCCTCTGCCCCTCCTTCCTGGCCCCACACTCTCTATGGATCCCTTTTTTTTTTTATCACTCTGTTAAAGACTTTACCAAACCAATCACGTAAGCCTGTGCACGCTGAAATGGAATAATAACTGAAAATTATTCTACCACATGCACGCTCAGGTAAACTCAACTAAATTAAAGCCACTTTTCCTCATCCAGCGTAAAAATGCAGAAGAATGTCAAATCTTTGGTTTGGCAAACTGCGACGCTGATGAACAACTGCATACTTTTAAAGGCAGGTATGGAGGTATGAAAGCACACATATAGGTGAGGAAGCTGTGTTCTGAGCTAACCTGACTGTCTGACCTCTCAGAGGTCAGGGGTCAACTCACTTGACCCCCTCCTCGACCATTTCAACCGCCTTGACTACATACAAACACACAGATAACTCCCTTCACACATACCTTTACTCTCCCCGGACGGGTTGTACACAGTCAAGGAGAGAAACACTTTCTCTTGGGCTCCCCAACGCACATGCACAGAATCAATAAACAAAGAAGTGGAAGTGATTGAGAATCCCCCACCCCAAGCCTGTCTCAAACTGCCTGTCTCATTCCCTTGTCCCCCCGTCCCCCCTCCCCTTAGCTCGGCACACACCCATACACACAAATAAGAAAACACACAACAAACAAATACTAAAATTATGGAACAAAAAGTCAACACCATCTGCATTCCACCTCCATTTTAAAGACACTGGGCAAAAACAGCAGCCATTTTCTAAAATGTGGAATGGCCACCCACACCCCCACCTCTTGATAGTAATCAAATTTGGTCTCATCTTTTCATTTTCTCATCTCTCCTCCCCATCTGTGTGGTGTAACTCCTCTCTTTCTCATTCTCTCCCTCATCATCCCTCACTGTCACTCGGCAGCTCTGAGCCATTGACCTCCGACCCCCAGGCAGGTTCACCAGCGGGTCAGGAGCCTGGTGGGGGGAGACAGGGAGGGGGGGGGGGTGGAAGGTCTGTTACTGGGGGATGCCAGCTTCCTCCTTGAGCCATGGATACAGCCTTCACTGCTGCTGCCATAGCAACTGGACAAGACGGCAGAGAGAGCAGACTGCGGAGAGCTGCTGGGATGGAGCTCTCTCTTCTGTGATCTGGCTGTAACCTCCACAGGCACTTGCACATGTTCACACATACACAGTCACACACACACACAGTCACACTCACATGCACACATAATGACAGGCTGGCACACACACAATCCCATACGTGCTTGCAAAATCTAATCAAATTTCTTATTTGTACTGCCAGGCTGTGCTGGAAAAGACTTTTTCAAGTTACAAGATTGATGGGCATTCCATGTTGGCTGCAATTAATTGCTGCATAATTAGACTTACAAGTTATTTATTGAAGCAATTTGGAGAATACAAGAGCCTGGGGATATATAAAAACCATTTGATCACGAGCCGCATAAACTTTAAAGATGTCCTCTTACAAGCATTATTTGGACAGAAATTAGCAATACAATCTACCCCCAAAATGTTTCCCATGTTAATAAAATGATAAATGATAATAAATCTGGACTAAAGTGAGTGATGTGCTGCAAGTCTCACGAGGTCAAATAAAGGTGAGCATGAGCGATGCAGATAATAAAAATAATTTGATGCAGGGAGAGATAGTGTTTTCTGCACATTTTTGGTGCATGCAGGTGTGTGAAGCTCTGAACCAGCATGCTTAACTTGGAGTGCCTCAGGGCTTAGGGCTCAGACCAGGTGGTGTCCCACTACACACAGAGGTGTTAGGAAACTCTGTTGCTGCTTGTAAATAATTACCTCTCATACGAGTACCCTTTCTTAATCACACCCTTTCTATAACTCTCTTTTCTGTTTTTCTTTCTCAGTTGTTTTTCTGTTCATCTTTGTGTTGTTTCACGTATTCCACTCCATTTCTTTTCTCTATTTTCATCCCTTTAGCCATTAATATCCGTTGATTTTTCATGACTTTTGCTCTCAGCGCTCTCTTCGGGGCTCTTCCTCTCTCTTCCTCGTCTTGCCTTGCTCTGTCTCGTGTTGTTCAAACAAATATGATAAATGAGGCTGTTGGTGTCTCAAGAATGAGCTGTGATCAGAGAGCCTTTGATGTTTGACAGCTTAAATGATGTATCTTGATGAATCCATGTATAGTAATTTTGTACAGTGACACACTGTTTTTCTATTGAACACATTCTTTTTTTGCTGCTGTGAATGGCACTGCTATTGAGTGTGTGTGTGTGTGTGTGTGTGTGTGTGTGTGTGTGTGTACCCCCCTCCCCCCATTTTTCTTAACTTTCATTCGTGCACCTTGCATGTTCGGTGACAATGTCAGTGCACTTAAGCTTGCGAGTTTATCTCAAGTGTTTCAAGAGGCTCTTATCAGATCTCTTTGTTATAACGGGATGAACTACGTTTAGTGGCACATACACACTTGCTAACACAAGGCTGACTCAACCACACACCCTAATCTGCATGCAAATCATTTTATGTGTATGTGTGCTGTTCAGACACACACACACACACACACACACATATTCATAGACAAATGTACATATATCTGGAGAAGCATGAGAAAGAAGAAATATCAGAAGGAAAAAAAGACTGTTTCTTGTTTGACAATGCAACGCGTGTCCTAAATGAAAACATTATATTATAATAATCCACCTGTGTAGCTATGCCCCTGCAGAGATTATCTTGTATCATTAATTGGTTTAGGTGTGTGGTTGAGCCGTGGCCTGGCTTGTTAAGTATTCTTGGATTTTGCCCAGTGGCTTAATTCCAAACACAATGTGAGTCAGGCAGCTCAGGCTGATTCTGCTCTGTGTGCTGTTCACAGACTTCATCAATAGGTGGAGCTATGTACATGAAACAGACAATGAGGTTGCTATGGTCAAATGCCCTGGAGCAGCAGGAAGAGCTAATCAAATTGCCAGTGTGTCTGTGTCAATTACAGTGGGTCAACTTCATAAGAGGAATAGGCCCAAATCATATTTGCACCTGTATTCTCCCAGCAGTTCCTGAACCAGACGCAGAATAGATACTGAGAGGCGAGAGAAGCCTCTTAGTATGTCAGATATTCAGACTGGTAATGATATGAAAATGGTGATTTTCATGAGCACACCTTCTTATATTATCCTTTCTTTAAATTCTATAGATAAAGGCTCAGTGCGGCCGCCTTGAGGGATGAGCTTTGCTATTTGTAGATCTCGGTGAGATGAATAGCAGAGTGAGGGTGATACTCTTACAGTGCCGAGCCACTATCTTATCACTTCCTTTTATCGGACTGATAAAGTAAATGACTTTGCTATAGGTGTGCAACTCTGCAAATTCATTATGAGCCTTCTCAACCTGGTGACTATCGACACGGCTGGGAGTGTGTGATGAATGCAGGGCTGTCTGCCGAAATGTGTGTAGTCCATGATCGTGACACACTCCAGTAGGAGACTGACAGGAAATTAAGACATTTTTGGAAACTGGTGGCTGCCTCCTCGACAAGAATGGAAATGGAAATGCGGATTGTAAAGGCTTTTTAGGTTAATATAATTCTCAGGGAAGCTGGGACCTTAGACCTGTCATTTACATGTTTTTAATCAAAGAACTTGGAGAGAAATGTGCATAACTCAACAACAGGACTTATTTGTGCAGCATCTCATGAGGGAGAGCATCACTTTAGTAGTTTAAAGTTTGAGAAGGAAATGATTTGCTTCCTAATTTTGTATCGGCTGATAGCGGCCCCCATGAGAGTGTTTTACCAACGGCAAGGGACTGGGAACTGTGGTCACTGTTTGGCACAAAAATGCACATGCAAAACACTGAAGCCCCCCCCTTTTCAAGAGCACACACACTCACCTCAGCCTTGTGTTTAAAGGTAGTTAGATCAGCAAAACAAATGAGTCAGTGAAGGAGGTTTGGAATTGTCCCAGGAGGAGCATCCATCTTTGTGGTGAGTGGCAGCTCTGTCAATGAGCGCCAGGGCAGTAATGCACTGGTATTTGGAGGGCAGGCTGTGTGCGTGTGTATGTGTGTGTGTGTGTGCATCATCCAGCATCCAGACATTTGGCTCTCTGAACCGATGGATGCTGTTATGGAGGATGCTGTTAAGTGTAGCTGAATGAGACTGTGTTGCACCCCAATCAGAGCTCTGCTGTCTGCTGTACTAACATTATATGGAGCCTGGTCACATTCCTCTTTACTGCCCCACCACTTTGCCTTCTCTGCATCTGCTGGAGAAGGTATCTCTGTCTCTGTCTCCACTCTGCTCATAATGGTCCATAATCCCCACCGAGCCGACCTGGCGGTATTGCAGAATTTACAGTAATAATGAGGACTAATAGAGGCAATATCCATCCATTTGACCACTAAATCAGAAATGTTGCTGAAGTAGGTGATGAATGTAGTGTTCCCCCCCAATTTTCTCAATCATAAATGATGGAATAAGTCTCTTAGATCCAGATTAAGCTCTACTGTGAGCTCAAAATGCATGTCCTTGTGGAATCCCTTTTGAAATACAGTCTTGATACATTCAGTTTCCCTCACAGTTTTGACATTTTTGCTGGTGCCGTTAAGTAGTGCAACTTGTAAGTGCTATGAGCAGAATAGGCCAAATTACTGAATCTTTCCATCACTGGCAGAAAAAAAGGGATATTTATAAATACTTTCATAGTCATATCAGAAAAGTCCTGTTTCACTGACAGGGAAGAGCACACAGTCACATTGTAGCTTCCCTGGAGATGGTAGGGATTCAGTTCTCTGCTCAAGGACACTTCAGTGGCACCTTTTGGCACAAAGCTTGTATTCATGCACTCTGCTGTATGCCCCATTGGTGGAAAGTAACTGCATTTACTCAAACTACTGGCCTCAAGGGCTGCAACGAATTATTATTTTTCTTACTGATTCATCTGCTGATTATGTTCTCAATATATCAGCTAATCCTTCGGTCTGTAAAATGTTATAAAATAGCGAAATATGTCCATCACAATTTTTTAACGCCCAAGATGACCTCCTCAAATAGCTTGTTTTGTCTGACCAACAGTCCAAAACCCATAGACATTAAATTGGCAATAACATAAAACAGAGTAAAGCAGCAAATCTTCACAACTGACCGTGTGGAACTAAGAAATGTTTGACTTTTTTGCTTGAATTGATTATCAAAATAGTTGCTACTTATTTTTCTGTTGATTGACTCATTTATCATTTCAGCTCGAGGTGTTCTTGTATGATTTTGAGGTCTTATATTTTCTATTTATATTTTAGTCTTACATATTTATACTGCACTACAATTATTTGACAGCTATAATTACTTGCTACTTTGCAGATTCAGACTTTACATAAAATATGATGCCATATTATAACAACTCTATGCATTATAACTGTACATCTAAATTCTGCTTACATGTTGGTGCAATATGAATAACAATCCAAAAATAAAATATATACAAATATAAGACTGTGAAAGGGGCCATTCCACATGATAGTACTTATACTTTTGGTAGTAAGTATTATATTATACTCTAATATTTTTCCTGTGTAATTTTGAATACAGGGCATTTTCTTGTAATACAGCATGTTTTAAATTGAGGGTATTTTGGATTTGTACATATATGTAAAGGATCTGAATATTTCTACCTCTAGAGTGCACTTGACATTATGTCATCTTGTTGCTCAAGACAAGAGCCAACAAGTCCTAATTGTGATTAAACCTGTTCTTGGGAAAGCATCCTGTAATGGATGTATAGGAGACTTTTGTAAAACTCTGCAGGAAAGTCTCTCTTGCTGATTATTGTCTTGGGCAGCACTCAGACAGCAGAAGCCACATGCCTGCAGCAGAATGTGCCCTGTAGAGTGGAAGTCCCTGCCAGCATTCTGCATTAGTGATGCCCCTCTGCCCTGCAGCTCCACTCAGGGAGAGGGAGGAGACATACATGGCCGGGGCTTCTGCAAGGCTGTCTGCAGGCCGCAGCCACATGGTCGCTCTGTAGACGCTGATGCTTCCCAATGAGCCAGTGAGTAGGAGACATTAGTGTACAGGCAGACACATAAATGGCACCAAGATGAGATCAATTAGACTGAGAGGAAGGTCATTAGGCTCCTG
The DNA here is from genome assembly GCA_036023855.1 of Gadopsis marmoratus. Classification (NCBI taxonomy): domain Eukaryota; kingdom Metazoa; phylum Chordata; class Actinopteri; order Centrarchiformes; family Percichthyidae; genus Gadopsis; species Gadopsis marmoratus. The sequence goes on from JAVQJF010031721.1 coordinate 56,638, forward strand.
TATGGCCAGTGGTCAAAGTGCGATGCTTGTAGGCTGTGTCGTGTCAGTTGTCAGTGTGAGTGCCTGTCTGTGTGAGTTTTTTTGTCCATGTGCTGAAGTGAATGATACTGTGGCTGTGTGAGCGTGTGTAAATTCGAACACCACTGAGGTACAGTAAAGCAGCATTTCCCGAGGTGAGTATAAGCTCGCCAGGGTCAAACCTGCAACAATACCTTGCTGTGGTTGACTCCCCGGGGCTGCGACGCGGGGTGGTGAGTAATCGTGCTGTGTCTGTGCATGCGTTGTCATTGATTTTGTCTCGGCTCCTAGCTCCCCCAATTACCTCCTACTCCAGGCTGCCAGTCCCTTTGCTGTCAGGGGGGAGGCTGGAGACTGGGGCCTCAGCGAGCTGTTTGTTTACACTGCTAATTGCTCCTGTTGTTTCCTTTCATTAGCCCAGGCTGAGCTATTGGGCTGCCTCACACAACTAAGTGCTCTTAGCCTTCTGGTCCCCTAGCCTATAGTAAATATTGGCCATGTATACTGCGCCTCCTAACATATGGCTGCAGACTGGAAATGATAGGCTCTGCTGGTGCAGTAGAGTGTTTTATACAGAGCCCCATGGAGCACTGTGCTGCTCCAGTTGTGTCTGAGTTACAGTGTGGTCTAACTGGAGTAACACACAGAGTTGACTTCATTGATACAAAGAGAAAGGGAAATCCTGCTCCGCTGCACTCTGGCTGACCCTTGCACAAATTCAACTGAGGCTATTTAAAGTTTCACTACAGTAAATTATGTTAAGTCTACATGTGTGCATTGTGTGGATGCAGTCAAACCCATGCCGTATGTGTGTTTGCATATGTGCAAGTGTGTCTGGCTGTATAATAATGTGCTTTCATGTTTGCTTGGCCTATGTGAATTATGAATCAAAGGGTTGCATGCTGGAGTGAGTCCCTGTGTCTGCAGCCTCCCCCCGACACACACACACATGCAAACTCCCATGCAGAAGCCCGCATCATCTCAACACACACAGCCGTGGCTCCTTAATGACTGCCATCCCTCTCTGTGCCACGTTATTAATTAGCTCAATGATCCTTGCCGATGGGACCTGCAACGCGGATTAGAGCCCTCAGCACCCGCACCCCTGGCTGCTGCTGCTGCCTGGCCAGGATAGGTGATGCAGGACTGGGGTGGGGGTTGGGAGGTGTGTGTGTGCACATGTGTGAGTTTGAAGGTATGGTATGTTTTTTGGAGCAAATATAAAATGCCATTGTTTGCTTCTTTTTTTTATCTGCATGTGTGTGCCCCACTATTTTGTCCCTCTGCAAGATTTGAGCAGAAGGGGTCAGGAATGGGACTGTGGATTGTACAAGAGCCAGGGGATCAATCATGTGACCATGGAGGAGGAAGAAAGGTGGGTGCCACCTGGCCCAGCGCAGTGTGCAGTTTGTTCAGCTCCCCAGTGCACCACAACTCCCAGCACCACAATATATTCATGGACTATTGTAGGCTCCCAGTACCACCGATCCTGGCTATGTTCTGCGTTACCACGCACAGTGTAATCTATCTAAAAACAGTAGACTCCAACGCACTCCTCAGTCTTCTTGGCATGTATAATTGCAGAGGTGTTTTTCCTCTGTGTGTTCCCAAAAATCCAACTGTTCATCAAGGGCTTAGTCACTGTGGCATGCAAATCTGCATTAATATTTTTGTCAGGAGAGAAAAAAGGAAAGAGGTGAGGGAGGAAGGGAAAAAAGGGGAAACAGCCTCTCCAGATGCCTCACAATTGCACAGAGCAAATGAACATAAATGTCACTGTCAAGCTGAAATGAAGAAAAAATGTGTCACGGCAGCAAACTGTGCTAGAGTTGGAGGACAGCAGGACATGTTTTGCATATGAAGAGGTGAATGCCCACGGAGAGAGAGGGAGAGGCTGCACCTATAACAAATGACTGTAGACCCCCCTCCGAAACACAAGTGTGAGAGCAAAGTGTAAATATGATGTTGTGCATGGCAGACAGAATCCACACTATAGTAAATCTTTTTGACATTGTAGGACTGGAATAATCCAACTCAGTTTAATGGACCAGAGTCCATGTTCTGATATTTGGATCACCAGTGGAGTAACATCAACACTTCCTCTGCTTTGCATGTTTCCTGTGGTGCTGCTCTAACTCTGCCCATAGCTTCTGAGACCGTAACAAATGTGCACGGTGCTGGGTACTAAGCAGTAAAGTCAATGAGGAGCTCGGGCATTCGTGAGGATAGATATGCAGGGCATGCAGTCGCTCCAAGGTGACAGTGAGGTGTGTTGTGATTATTGACTGTGTGACCTCGCGCTGACCCCGGCTGTGAGCGAGTAAAGGGCAGGGAGTTAGTGTGTGCCGCACCGCCTGTCATGCCCGTCAATACACTGATGAATGGAGCTGGCGGTTATTAAAGCAGAATTAGAGCGGGGAGGGGGGAGCGGGATAAATGATGGCGCAAATGGTTGTGCAGTGGAGACTGTGGAGCCGGATGGCACAGCATCACTGTCATCAGTCTTTATTACCCTCCAGGGAACAGAGGGGGAGAGACAGGGAGCGGTCAGCGCCACGCACCCCTCCATCCTCAGCCTCCACCAACACCTAGGTTGCACCTCCACATCCCCCTGCTGGCCAGACATCCAACTAATTCTGACACATTACAACTGGGTACATACCTGCATGTCGACTCAGGGCATGCACAGACTGTAGTTTATCTTCATTCCTACCAACATGGACACATTCTACATAACCAATAGATGGAGACACATACATGTGTGCAGACACGTACATGCACAAACACGGCCTCTATTTCATTTTACCCATCATCTCTAGGCTTTTTTGCTTTGCCCATTCCCCTCTCTCCCTCTCTCCTGTTTTCCTACCTCCATTTTCTCTCTCACCGAGGGAGTGGAGGACCCCCACCACAATCAATCATGGTGAAGTCACAGAGCACAGCGGCACACTCAGGGCACTGTGCAGATAAGCTGGTTAGAGAAGAGAAGAGAAGAGAAGAGAAGAGAAGAGAAGAGAAGAGAAGAGAAGAGAAGAGAAGAGAAGAGAAGAGAAGAGAAGAGAAGAGGAGAGGAGA
>JAVQJF010031726.1:0-97972 GCA_036023855.1 Gadopsis marmoratus
ACTGAACACACTTAAATACACAGGACTAACGAGGGAAACAGACACAGGTGAACACTGGGAACAGGTGAAACCACTACACAATCAAGGAGACACGAGGGTAGCAAAGACAGGACACCAACGCAGACACAGGACCAAAAGCAATAAACACGTGAAACACAGTCACACACACAGACGGGAGATAACAAAACTGTTTTCTGTAGAACAAAAACCAGAGAGTTAAATACACAGGTTAGCTTAGCTGGGTAACGCACATCACTCCCAAAGGCAAAGGTAAACACTCCAGCGCTGTACATAAAAAAATGTATTATCCCCAAATCCTCATAGGCAAAAAATAATATTGGTGTGACTCAAGAAGTGATTTTGTTTATGTTGTTTTTTGAGTTGCATTCACAAGATATATTTCTTAATAATTTACCGTTGTGCAGTGTTTTTGGGTGAATGACCTCTGAGGAGACATTTAGATTTGCTCCCAATTGGTGGGTGTGTCGATGGTTAAAACCAATACACCCATAATGCTAACTCAATGGAGCAGCAGTCAGGTTTCCATTCAAATGCACAAACTGAACTAAATTTCCAGGAAAGCAACAATCAAAAATGCAAATTAATGTGATTTTAAAGTTGGACCAAACAGGTGGATGGAAACACAATTATTGATGTATATTTACACTAACGTGTCCCATAAGACTTTCAGTGCACCGTGAAACATATTTTTCACCATTAAATATTGAACATGTGTCTGGCTTGTGTGTACCTGCTGGCTTCCTTAGTTGTCATGCAGGTAACTGAACACCTGGGCGCAGCACTCCTCAGGTTCTATGAAAGCTTCCATCACATTTCCCACAGAAACACTCTGTCCACGTGTTTGGGTGTCTTTATCTTTTGCTCCACACTCACACACACATAGACACCACTGTTTTCCGCAGTGCTTCTCTTCTGGCATTTGAAGTTTCGCTTGCAAACAAAATAGTTCAAAACATGTAGACATTTTTAATGTCTTTCCATTTTTTATTTTTTTGCCATGGTCTGCAAGCCAGGCAGGAAACATCAATTTGGTTAAAAGACAGTAAAACAAAGTTACTACTTTCTGGCAGCACAGAACACAGCTAGACTTTTTGCCCAAACTTCATTGGGTTTGGCTGCGTTGCAAACAAATTGCTGGTCATCTTGGCTGTCGAAGAGAAGGGAGGGGGTAATTCCTAAACTGGCTGTTGATCAGAACCCATTCAGACAGTTTATTCTTTGGTTTATTCAGTTTATTTCTTTCGATTTAGCAATGGATTCTGTGTGGAGAACTTGGATAATCATTGATTCTTCTCTGGCTGTGGTTCATATAGAATTATCTCAATCTTTCTTGAAAGAAATCTGTGTTTTTTAAAATCACATTATTAAATTGTACAGTTTTGGAGTAAACTGGCATTTCATTACAGAAAGCTGGCTGTGCAACAGTGCTTTTACATGCAGGTGGGTTGGCCAGCTCCTCCATTCTTGTCACACCCCGGACACGACGACAGGGCCGGCGATCACTTCCGGGCCCTGATTAGACTCATGCTGTGGTAATTAGCACCACCTGTTGTCTCGTACCTAGGCTTCAGTATATAAGGCAGCGTCTGTTTGTTGTCCATTGTCAGGACGTCTTGTAACCAGTGTTTGCCGGTGCTTGCTTGTGTTCGGTTCACGTAATAAAGACACTTAATAGCAGATCTCTGGTCTCCGGATCGTGCATTTGGGTCCTACCTCTGTGCTCTGCCCTTACGAGTCCTGACAATTCTGTCCCTGTGGACCTAAACCTAGTGAAATGAGCAGGTTGGCATCCTCCTGTTCACCTCAAGTTAGCAGGTAGTTTACATAAGATTAAGAGAGGTTCTGTCCCAATAACACATTTCAGGCAGGCAGGAGTAAGTGCCATAATATATTAAGTATGTGTGCTTAGAATTGCAAAAACAGGTGATTTTTACCTGAATTCCTGCACAGATCTACTAATCAGCTCCTTCATGTGTAATGACCGAGGCGACTGAGATGAGCAGAGTACCTATCTGCCTGTATTCACGGAATCCTTTTTTAAAGATACTTTATACTGACTCCCCTGCAGCATTCTCCTCCTTGAACAGTAATTTTAGATTTTCCTGAGGAGCCTCAGTTCGTCAGTCAGACATCTCAGCATACGCGTGTTGTCAGTGCAGCAGGAAGTATCCCACTGTGACAACAGAAGTGAGACCTCAGCTTCAGCATCTCTTTGAGAAGGTGTTTGTAAAAAAATAAAAGTAACTTCATATGTTAGTGTATATCACAGATGTCTACACTCAGCAAACACACAGAGAGGTAACATGCTGTGCAAGCACTCAATATGGGCTGTAGTATGTTTCATATATTTAGGAATGTGTTGTCTGATTTATTTTTTTCTGATGTAAGACACCATCATTCCTTCCCTGCTCCTACCGACGTTATGCACTTCACTTCAGACGTTTCACCCCTTCAAAAAAAAAAAACCAAGCGAACCTTAAGCTCCAGTAAGTAACAAACGATATTATAAAGGCTGATTTTGAAAATCAAATAGGGTGTCATGGTTGTAATTCTGCTCAACAGCAAAAGCCAAAGTGATATTGGAAATTTCATCTCTTTGTGTAAAAAGGAACAGAAATTATTTAGCATTAATCTCACTAACACCGGTGTATTAATGTGGATCCCGAATGGATCGGCAGAGCGCTAAACCGTATCTATTATTGAAGTATGAGGGAGAATTTTTAGAGCACTAGAAATTTCTGCCATATTCATAATTTATATTTGAATCCTTCTTGGTCCGTACTACATATTCAGATCTCATTCACTGTCATCCGTGCAGACTTGCCGCCTTTATCCTCCAGGAATCTGGTCTCAATTAATGTTCCTAGCGAGGTTCAGGAGAGGATTTAAGGGGAAAGGTGCTTGGCAGTGACCATGGAAACACGCAGAACATGCAGCTTTTTTTCTTTTTCCTATCACTGGGATCACATTGTGTTCACCATGTTGCCTACAGCTACAACAGAGCCCTGTATGCTTTATCAGAGATTGGTTAGATATGGCACCGCATACACGATATACAGAGGACGTTTCCGCAGGAAGATTCAGGGGAGGTGCATAAACATATAATTTAAACAAACTGATTGTTACAAATATTGATGGAGGGGTTAAATTTTCTGCCTAGTTTGTCTTTCATAGAGGGCTGACTCTGCATCCATACCATCCCCACACTGCTGAGGGGAAACTCCACACACAGCCAGGGTCTGTCAGTGTTACCACCATATAGAAGATTGGAAAAAAAAGGCAGGAGGTGGGGTGGGCTTCAATCATTCATCACCCATCCCTGCACCAGTGCCACAGGGGTGGAAATTCAGAACTCAAAGAACAAGGTTCAGGGAATGCTAAAACTGCAAAAACAGAAGTGGATGTTTTGGGTGATTTGTCACACTTTTAGCACAGTAGACAGAAGTGTAAAGTGCTACAATTTGGCTCTGGGAAAGATCTTCCAAGACCACAAGATGAGAAGTGTCAGATTCGTTTCCACTTGCTTGTTTTGTTTGTTTTGTTCTTGAAAGTATTCTGGTTCTCTTGTCTTTTATTCAATATTTATTCTATTATAACAATAATGAAGGCCAAAAGCTAAGCAGAAACGTCTAAACACAGCCAACAAAAGCAAAATGAAAATCAAAAAGTTTCTTCAATTAATTTAATTGTGAAAATCTAAAATGAAGTTCTTTATCATTTATTATGAAAGCAACACGCTAGCTATATCAGATGGCCAGCTAATTAAGCTGCTATTAAACAGGGAAACGTCCTTCCTTATATTACCATTTTCAAATTGTGTTTCAATTTGATTAAGACTGACACAAATCCTATTAAATAAAATGTAGCTGAACGCACAGCCACCAGCATTGTGACCATGTCTGCAAACTCTTTAACCATACAGCAGGAGAATAATACATTCTCAGCTCTTGGTTTCATTTGGTCATAAAAGCTCAGCGTGAAGCTAATTTTCATTAAAATGTCTTTGTTTTCACAGATGTAGTTTGTTGTGCTCACGTTAACAAGCGTTCGCTCTCCCTCCCATTTGCTACTTGTTAGCTCATGTAGGCCTGATCATGGATATGCATGAATTAGTCAACATAAGCTGTTATACAGTAGATTTAATTATGAATTGAAGGGGAGGCATATTTGATTTCTTAGTTCTTACTATTTTAAACCTGACGTGACCAGTCAGTAACACAGTCACGTCTACCACACAGCTGCATTGTGAGACTGATTAGCTCATAGAGTCTGTTGCTTGTAGGTGATAAGCCAAAACTCTCCAGCTCCACATGGAGCAGAGTTTACACCCCCTGAACACAACTGCTAGGCCACATCATGTCTTAAAACTTAAAAACTGAGGCAGAGTCCATCCAAACCAACATGAATGAAGTGATAGAGCGTAGTGTAGGTATTGAAATAACCTTTTTTGCCTACTGTTTAGTTGTTTGATATAGTGGCTGATTTTTAATTTAATGCTTATTTAACAGGGGCAATACACAACACACGTACTGCATCAGATAAAGCTAAATGCTCATTTCCACAGAGTGAAGTCCTGAACATTGATATTATACAATATATACAAATAATACAGCAATTGTAAAGAAAAGGGGCTATAAATCAGCCAAACTGCAACAGAGCAACGTCAGCATTGACATTGCCTTTGCAGGATATCAGAAGCAGAGGAGATGGCTAAAATCCCACACCTCCAAAGGCACACGACAGTTTGCTTTCGTGAACACAGAGTAGGCTGGGGACTCGTAGCAAGGTCGTGTGCCGTACAGCCGACAAAGCCTGCAGGGAGCTTCTCCAGGAAGGAGATATGAGAGCAGCGCACACTTCAGCAGGCAGAGATTAACGTGACGATTTACCAGCATGCTGTGAAATAATCTGCATGTTGCTCTCTTTTATAAAATAACATTAAACAAAGAGGAGACTAATGCTGAACTCATTTAATGAATACAGATCTCAAAACTTCACATTCACAACAACTGTGACCAAAGCCCAAACAACCCTTTATGTCACATGATGATGAATGCACTGGTGGTCCTTGAAGCAGCATTACTATATGTTTTATGAAATAAAATGCACATTTTATACAGGTTATAATTAGGTTGGCTAAATATTAGTTTACTGCTGAATATGATTACATTGAGGCTCTGTCAGTTTTTCAGCACAGCCTGGCCTGTAATGTAGATTCTTTTCACTCTCATTTGCTGTATATCTACATGCAGTCGTTCTCTCCTTAAAGGGAAAGTGAAAGTCATGTGAATAAAGGTCTATACACCCCTCAAACTGAGCACACTCAATGTCCTTACATACACAGACTGAAATACAGTTCTCTATTCCCTATCTTAGTCAAGCTGAACACTTCCTATTTGAACAAGATGACAACTAAGAGGCTCCAGATGATGGAGCTGACACATCCAGAGAGTGCAGGCTGTGATGTCCTCATACCGAAGCTTGAAATTTTTCCCAGGCTATCAGTGCAAGGCTGCTTTTGAAGCGAGTTGAAAGAACGTAAGTCCAGTGACGAGAGGATGCACTTACTTGTCTGCCACCAAACAGTGAGTGAGGCTGGATACACAGCAAACCTAATGATGACGTTAATATTGAACCTTTCCTCCAAAACTGCTTCCGGACATATATGGTTTTGTTCCCATCATACTTGCACACACTAAACATTCTTAAATAGACAACGGCTGATCTAAACCGCCAGTCTGATATTGTTTTTATATCTTCAAAACACTAATATTCTATTTTCACTCACTGCCCCATATTGCACTTTATAAAATCACATCACCTTGCTGTGTTGTCAGCATATGATGCATTTGTGCATTACTATTCAAGCTGTTTTTCACATTCCGTGCAGATTTTAGTTAATATACAATCATTCCTCCTCCTGTTCTTTTCTGGTTTATGAGTAACCTTTATCTTACATCTGTGGCGTCTTTCTGTGATCTCTATCTTTCCAAAAGAGTTGTTCACGCTCACACAAATTAACTGGACTGTCCCTGAAGGCCACACAGTATGCGTTTCATATTTCAATACGCTGGTTTCAGCAAACAGAGCATGTGATTGGGGTTTATAGACCACCACAGAGGCCTTTACCTTGTGATTCAAAGTGATTCAATGCCAAAGGGTGAACACTGAAAGGGTGCCATTGTTTGTTGTTTGTTTGTTTGTTCTTGATCATTTGACCCTGTCTTATTTGCTAAATTGATTCTTTTTAGTTTTGATGTCCAAATATTTAGGCGACCAAATATTAATTTTCCCAAACAACATTTCTCTCAGGTAAATGACATGCTGCTTTGTATTGCAGGCTGAAGAGGAGGAGAGAAGATGGAGGGCAAAGGAGCAAAGAAGTGTGGGAGCAGAACCATAGACAGCTGAGAGTCAGTGGCGCTAACGTGGGGTCTGAGTGTGTAACCTCACTCTCAGTGCGCTCTGATTAAAGAATGATTTATAGGCCTGCTGGAGAGCCCGCTCAGCAATCCGTCTCCTCAATGAGATTTTTTTTCCCCTTTCGAGGGGTTTGGTAAATCAAGCCATCTTGGAGAGGATCTCGGGTGGACAATGTCAATGTGTTACTGAGAGGGAGCCATTAAACGCTGTAATCATGAAAGCATGGAGGAGGGTTCACAGGTGCAGACAGACACTTATTTGTCACATACAGCGTTGGTCCCAACTCCTTCAGTGAACAAATCAGCATTTAGAGACATTTACAAATCTATAATTCCCACAGACTAATCACCAGACTAATCGTAGTCTCTCTGCTGTAGTGTCAAATGCATGTGAAATGTGTTCCCTGCTCTATACCCATGGTATAATGTTGAGTTTATACCGTGTTCACTGATTGTTCAGACCTAAATGCATTGGTCATAAACCAAAGTACTGGACAAACTGAAAATTTAAAAAGGACCAACAAAGGAATTGTGGTTCGTCTTGGTGGGGGCATCAATGTGCGTACCAAATTTCATCCAAATCCATCCAGTAGTTGTTGAGACATTTCACTAAAAAACAAAACACGTCAACCTCACGGAGGTGATAAAGGAAAAGTCAGGGTCACCAAAGTCTGTCAAACTCACCCACCCTCATCCATGAATGTCAGTACAAAAATTCACAGCAATAATTGTTGGGATATTTCAGTGTGGAGTGAAGTGGAGGACCAGCTGACTGAATGGCAGACAGACAGGATGCCATCCCTAGAGTCATGCTGCTACCGGGGCTTCAAATCTGAAAGAATCTGCCAGTGTTGTGAGAATTATTTCAAGAAAAGTCAACTTGTTTCAAGCATTTTGTAGAAATGAGTGTCAGAATCTTGACAGAAGCGAGAATAATTTTGATGCACTACAATCATGTAAAATGACACTTGATGTAATTTGATTCGAACTGGAAACAAGTTGAAAAGACACTAATTACTTGACACAATGGAAATTTCACTTCTGGTCTGAAGACGTCTACAGAAGAAAAATGGCAGTGCCTATGATGGGAAGTCACTGCAGAGTGCTCTGACACACCCATCAATCATTAACAAATCCTCCGCAGACTGAATCCTATCTATCAAATGACATTTGTCCAAAAAGTGCTGCATGACACTGTGGTCTGAATCACAAGTGCAGCAGTTATTGCAACAATATTGTCTCCAAAGTGTACAGTATTCTTCAATTTGGGTCACAATTTGAAATTTCAGGTACCTCACTTTTGCTGATGCTGCATTCAAGTTCATATTCTGTGATTGCAACCTTTTAATTAACCATAGCAGACAACTGCTCTGTGTGATGTTTCCCAATTATCTCTTCCTGTTTACCCAATTACATTAATTAGTGTGCACTGTATTTACATAACCCAGAACAAATAAGCCATTGAGCTAAACCTATTATTAAGCTTCTGTGAAAATAATTACTCCACCTAGTGTTGCCATTGTTAGCTACATTCAGGAACAAACTGTCAGGCAAGCCTGCTTATTGACATAAAAAAAACTGTTTGGGTTTCATGCTTTTAAAATTAAAGATGTACTCTCTTAATTAATGCTCAATGTGGCAAATCCACAAATAAAATGAAAGCGTGGTGTTTATCAGTGATGGAAGACATATTTTAATCTTTTACGAAATGTAAAAGAACCACTGTGTAAAAAATAATCCATTACAAGCAAAAGCCCTGCATTCAAAACTCTTCCTCAGCAAAACTGTATGTATTATAGTGTTTTATATAATCTTAGGTAGTTTGGTCCAGTGGTCTCAAGCTGCAGTTCGGGCCCCATCAAAGGGTCACAAGATAAATCTGAGTGATTCGTGGTCGGAGAGAAGACAAAAACTTTAGATTTGTTTTGGGGACTTTGTACTGGCTTTTTTGTAAAGGGTCACAAGCAAAAAATATGCCAGTTTTGTGAGCTCAGTCATCATATGTTTTTTTATGTTAAATCTTAATCTGAAAAGTTACATGTAACAGTCAAATATGTGTAGCAGAGTGAAAAATACAACATTTCCTTCTGAAATGTAGTGGAGTAGAAGTATAAAGAATCATAAAATGGAAAAAGTACGTTAAGATTCTACTTAGGTACAGCACTTGAGTAAATGTACTCCCACAATGTCTTTATTATTATGCAGGTACAATATAATAGGTGTATCACCATACCACAGTATATGTCCTTCAGCTCTATTGCAACTCTTTCACTCATCTTGCAAACATCACGAAAACCAAAACTGCAAAACTGCCTGTCCTTCAATAAAACACTCAGACTGTGACAACGTCTTTGATCCACTCAATAACAATGCAAAACGTAAGCCAGTACAGAGTGCACAAAGATGCTTCCGCTGTGTGCTTCACTCTATAGTTTCAGATTTGGCCTTTAACAATGTAGCTCACGTACAAAGCTAACCTGCCTGAATAACAGTGATTAAATTGGGCAGCTCATCATTATGGCACAAGGAGAGGGCAGTCAGAGAATACTTGAAGGTGCTTAACAGTCACAAAACACAATATTTCTTTCTGCTGATTAGCTTAAAGCAGAAGAGTATGGGTGATGATTATGCCTGATGATGACAGAGGCAACATATCGGAGCTGTGCCGGCTCCATGAATGTCGGGCTAAGCACAGTAATTTGGTGTTTTAGCATAATTTCCCCTGTTGCATATTTCAGCTGAAGTGAATTCACAATGTAGGTAAAACAAGCTGTCCTCGCCTATCATACTGAATAAAAAGCAGCCGTGGCAAAGGCACCTCGCCGAATGCTAACGGTCAAAGAAAACAAAACAAGTTACACTATGTCTGCGGTGCGAGAGCTCATTCTGTGAGTCACATCACGGCATTGTGTCTGTGTGATTAACCAGGTAGTCCATCTTGCATAGATACTGACAAGCCTGCTAACATTATGTCCCGAATATGTAATAGATTTTTTTTCTGGAGCAAGTGTGTATAGCTCCTTGCAACAGAGCTATCTCCCTGGAAAAATTGCCAATTATAATATTAAAGCTGTCTCTACCAGTGACCTTTTTGCATTTGCTCTGTATGCTATTACACTCAATCAAGAAAGGTCAGTGGTGGACGTGGGTCCCATGCAAAAACTATTTTTTTTCATCTTGTGTTGGCTGTTTGTACAATTGGATTTCATAACTCCAGTGAAACAAACACATGGAAGATCATCCAAGTGACTTTGCATTAGATCTGCTGTTTGCATACACTGACATGACTTGAATAATAACATGTACCGTATGTAGTATGTTGAAGCTTTGTCGAGCAATTAAAACAATTATTTCTACAGCTCTCTGTGTGGAAATACAATGCTAATTGTAATTTGTCGTGTTTGGTAGTTTGTGAAACAGCTACATAAAAGCTGTTATTTTGGATTTTCTTTAATTTTTTACAGTAGATGCATTTTTACATTTTTTATGTTTCATTGAATCCATGAGTAATAAATATGCTTTTAATATAAATAACAGCTATTTAGTTTTATTTTTAACAGATGGACAGTGTTACAAAAAACCAGAAACAGTTTGAACCATTCAGGACAACATGAAAATTGAGTTTGATATTTCTTCACAAATGTATGGAACAAATGGAACATACAGTAATTTACATAAAATACATGTACTACCATCATTAAATTGCATTATTTTTGTTTTGATTTGAATCTAGTTTTTGACATACATAATACATACATACATACATATATGCAGTACACTATTACTCATCCCACAGACCTACTATTCACAAAGGTAATGATTCTGGTTTTTCTTTGAAGCATACTGTGGCTGAAGAGCTCCAAAGAATGGCGGCTGCTTTGCATAGTCATATTAATGTTTGAGAAGGGAGCCACTTGGTGGGCAAACTCTGAATTTCTCTCTGGATCCTGCTGTCAAAAAAAATGAACAGCACTCTGAATGGGCAATACTTACTCACACTCATCCTCTTCTATATTTATAACAAATCAGATAAGACTAAATGTATTGATGGTACAGTATTCCAGGAAAAAAAAAATCACTTTATTCAGATGTTCTCACGTCACAATTAAGCCGACATGGCGTCATATATTATAGTCAGTACCAAATATCTTTGATGATTTTCGCCTTTTTTGGTGTTCTTTTTTTGTGTGTGTCCATACTGAATGCAAAAAAGCTTCAAATGACATATTCCTACTGGCAGAAATGGGCTCAATCAAAGCGATTTGTGGTTTGGACAAAAGGCCAATTTTTCCAAATCTTGGTGCTTCGGTAAAAGCGTAACTTTACAAATATAGTACTGATTGGCCATTTGGATTGCCCAATATGGCTAGATATAACACAGGCCAATCTGTTAGGTGCACAGTGTGCATCTCATAATTCAAAACTTGCAGGATATGGAACAAATGACTCATTGTCTTGTATGGCATGGACATGGGCAGAAAACTCATGTTAAATGTCAGGACCTCTGATCAGAACAAGAACACACCAGAGGTTAGTGGTGATCTTTGAAATGGGTCCTCAATTTTCAGTTTCCACTGCCCTGTGTGGGCATCACTGTTGGGCTGCAACACACATTGGTTTAAATGGCTTTATATGTGTGTCAGAATTGAATAAGTATGTAGATTCATCTCTGTGTTGCCATAAACAAAAACACGGTAATTGTTTGTATGAATAATGAACATACCTTCCAGTTTGTTTGTGTGTACATTAGCGGTTTATGTTCTTTAATACTTGGCTGATGTGTGAAACAATGCTTAGTTAAACTGTACCGCAATTTAAACATGTACAAAGATGTATTTCCAAACTGAGCAGCAGGACGTGCTACAAGTTTTATCAGATCAGCTCTGGTTGAAAAATACGCTCAGAGGGCGGCATGATGCTGTTGCTGACTGATAATATTATTTCCTCCCACTAAGAGAGTCTGAATTTGATTCCTGGCTCAGTCATTGTACTTACTTTTCATTCACTTGTGTTATCACAGAATTGGCTGCCTGCACTCTAAGTGCCACTGAATGAATATTCCACCACTATTGAAAAACTTTCAGCTGTGAACATTTGGGCTCGGCCCTTCCATTTGTCGTTTGCAGCTATGGTGTATTTCTCTCTCTTCTTTTTTTTTTTAATACATTTTGTTGATGAGTGCAGCTCTCTGCTTGCAGGGAACTCACTTACTGGGAGACTGTTAAATTTCGATTCATCATTTCCTGTGGGTGGAGAAGTGTCCACTGCCAAAGAATTTCATTTCAATAAAAAGGGTGAATCTATTGGTCTCAGTGGGAAAGACTTTCTGCATTACAGTGATATTTTGTCAGTTAGGCCACTGATTCAAAAATATGTTTGAAAATTTTTGTGATGCTTTTGTCAAATAGAGAGTATGTGGAATTATAAACAGGAAGCAAAGCTAATTCTTGATAGGCCATTGAGTTGGTATGGAGAGCGCTTATTGTAAAAAAAAATATTTGACTCAGACAACATCACACCACTCCTTTTTGATGTGTGTGATTTAGTTGCATGTAGCTTTGTTTGCACTGACATTAATTTCTCTGAGAAGTTCTTTCACACACTGACATGTACAGTGCACTCACATTTACAATGTGTACACACATAAAACATGCCCTTTGAGCTACTTTGCAATATTGAACCATTATCAGTGTTTCTACATTCTATTCCTGGAGCTTTTTCTTCAAATATAACCATGAACCCCATGAAACTGTTTTGTTACTTTCAGGCTGCCAGTGTTCATTAGATACCTTTTTTTAAATATGCATATTCAAAATATGCACTTAAATCCTTGCAAAAATGTGATTAGTATGGAAAGATTTTTAATTACAGCCAAACAGCATTTCACGCATTAATGGAAGGATCCCGTATACCAAGTGAGGTCTATTGTTAGAAACGTGGGTGAGAGTGATGGGCTGGAAGTAGAAGCTCAATTGTCCTTTTGTTGATTTTAATGACCTTTTCAGGGGTTCATTCAGGTCTAATCAATTCTCCCAATCAGAGAGAGCTGAGCTCAGAATAACCCCTGCAACCACATCGCAGGCTCTCACCTTCCTTCATATATGATAATATAAATAAATCCTCCCTGAGATCAGTGTATTAGATTACAACTGACTTCATTGTGTAATAACTTTGTGAGGTACTTTCACTGTGTAACAAGGACTACAGCTATACTATTCAAACAACAGTACATTAACATGCAATCTGTATAAGAAGGAACATATTCGAGCTGAGCACATACAAATACATAATCGGAGTGAAGGAACAACAACTGTAGGAGGCTGTAGGAGGACTACGTAGTGTGAGGGTCAGGGGACACGAGACTCTGATTAGATTATTTTTTTATATAAATTTCATCATGTAGTTAAGTCCCAACCGGTTGACTCTATGTCAGCATTGCAGTAAAGTCACATCATTCAGTTTACAGCTCAAAAACCATGTTAAACTGTGCACTACCTCTTTAAAGACAATCTGAGATAATAACTAATGTTACCACATTATTTGTCATTTGCTATATAAGATGATGATTATGTCACAATGACAGGAAACCTTTCTCTTTTCACTTGCACCACTGTTAGATACAGAACAGCTGGCTTGAGTTCAGAGCACTTCAGCGGGTTAGATGTTTTTCCAAAGTGAAGGAAAAGGACATGTAATTGCTCCCATCAAACCTTAGAGCCAAATGAAAATGTGTAGAAGACTAAACATCAACCATACTTTGAACCGTTAGACATTTGAAGCGATGGGATGGGTAGCGGCTTAATGGAGTGTTTGATGGTTTTGATGAACACACTTCATCAACACAGTTCTTGCAAACAGACAGGATGATAAACATTATAATGTGCAGCAAAGAAAGTACTGTACATATAAACACTGAATATGAATGTGTGTGTTTGTGTGAGCGCGCGCACGTGCGTGTGTGTATAAGGTCAGGATTTACTGTCACCTGTGTGTGCAGGCAGGACTTCTCGCTCTGCTGTTGATGTTGATGTAGTGCCACCCATAGACAGGTCAATATATTACATCTCCACACTGGGTCTGTGTGAGCGGAGATGGTAATCACACAGATACCAGGCTGAGGAATTAGCAGCAGCACTGTGTTTGCAAGCTGCTTGGAATGGAGGGTGCAACACAAGTGACTGCACTCACCATACTGTGTCAAACAAAAAAACGAACAAAATCCAATGCACAACAAATCCAATGCATTTTACTGACACAAGGGCTGACAGGTAGTGGTAGTAATGATCTTTCAGAAGGGGTATATTTAGGCTTTGGGGCAAGATTTTGAGCAAATGAATGAATTAATAAATATGGTGGGACTGAAATTTTAATTAAAATTTTTTAATTGCTGCTATCTCAATTGTTGTTTGACTTATTATTTTTTATAAACTGCAGCACGTCTATGCAATAAAATCTTGCAGTTTTCTTTTGAACAAAGAAAATACGAGTACGGTGCCTTTATTTATATCTGCTGCCAAGCATCACTTTACTGTATAGCTCTGAAAGAATAAACACATCTTGAACTAGGGAATATACATAGAAGAATATTCTCACCTATCAGTGGCCTAGCAAATGACTCAAATTCCCAAAATGTTGGAATATTCCTTTAAACATCACAGAATTATTAGTTAGTTATTGGTTAGCCACACCTGGAGAATACCAGAGAATAAAATGGTGTCATATTACAGAAAACACTTCCTGCCACGCACAGATTACTGCACCAGTGACCTGCTCCCAGACGGGTAGAGTCTGTTCACTATGTATTGTGTTGAACAACATGCCTAAACAAATGTCCACCAGGCAGTATACTTTCCTACAAACATATATATTTATAGTCAATTGTCTGCACTCCCTCCATAGTGGCTGTGGATTGATCTGTTCCTGCAGTAATAGGGGGAGAGTTCACTGTCAGCCTGCAGCCTGTCTGTGGGTTCCACCACATTGGTTTTGCTTGATGGTAGATGTCAGCGAGACCACAGAACAAAATAGTTTTGAATGAATGCTGGCAAATTGAATTCCTTCCCCATTTGTTGGATGCCGGTGTGAATGGATGCTTATTGATAACTGTACTGTGGAGGCCAAAAATGACCAACCCTCAACATCACAGGTCGATAGCATCAACTGAGTCGTTCCTGCAATGAGCCTATGTGAATAATCAATAGGAGGAAAACAGCAAATGTGAACAGAAAAGCACATTTTTGCCTCTTTTGGGATCTATTCACTGAGTTGCAGGATGATCTTCCCTATGGAGTCCCTTGACCAGTAGTAGTGCTCTCACCTTGTCCTTGTTTAACAAGTGCTCTTATTTCACCTATTTGTCTTTGTCATCTCAGCGACATTGTCCATCAGATCAATAACCATGGAGCAAAGTAGTCAACATGAATAATGTGCTAAATTAGGATCTTTAGCAGTTATCGATTATGAATTTGCCCCTGCCCTTGAACTCCCTCACAGCGCTTAACTGGTTTGCATGCAGAGAGAGCTGTCCTGTTATCACAACAAGAGGACCGTACAGTATAGGTCAGGCTCCATCTATTTTTGTATGTCTTCACAGCGAGGCATTCTTAAGCACTGCCCTTTAAAAATAGGGAGGCGAGTAAAGCATACAAAGCTGCTGTGATTATCTCCGTCCTTTACCCTGGTGGTGGATGTGATACAGCGTGCCAAAGAGACGGGTCTGATCAGCCCAGAACATTTAGTAGAAAACCGGCTTTGCAGCAATCATGGCATGAAGCTCTGGCAAAATGTGGCCACAGACATGCAGTTGGAAATTATGTCTCTGTCTCCCAGGGTAAACAAGCCAGCACACATTCATTTAAGAGCTCTCGACTGAACCTCAAATGTGTATTGACCAGCTGGGGACAAATGGGAACCATTTCCCTCTATGAATTGAAGCCATTTGTTACAGTTTAGGATTGATTCTTTGTCATGGCAACCACCAGTGCTATGGTCCTGAAATAAGAAACCGTATTATCTCAACTGAAATGGATTTAAGAAAAGAAGTAAACGGTTGCGCTTTGACAGAGTGAATGGCCTCATCGTGATGCAACACGGAATACACAAAGGTCTGCGTCTGTATGCCAAAAAGTGAGTAAATGTTGACATTATCACTCAATCTATCATGGACCTGCAGCCTTTTGACCACATACTGCATTCATCCTATTCAGAGATATTTTGACTATTCCACAAAAACCGCATATCTTTAGAGGACTCAATAACAGCAAACAGCACAGTTTCCTGAAGCAGACTAAGTTTCTATCAATATAGCACTAACGCAATACTGGGTTAAATCCGACATTGCGACATACGGTTGGGTTATTTACCCAAATTAAAATATGGTTATTTTGACTCAGTGTTAGACACAACAAGCTCAAGTTTTGCAACAGTCGGAAATCACAGGCACACAATGATGTACACACGTCATTCAAAACTGCAAAAGCTATATTATCAACAATAACAAATAGTGACAAGTATAAAAAGAGCTAGAACAGATCACAACTGTTCACAACCATGCTACATTTTAGTTTGGGTAAATTACCCAACAATAAACTAAAAATAATACACACACATGGGTCAAAACAAACCTTTGTCTAATGCGGTTTTCTACCCATGTGTACTGGCTAAAGTTAACACAGTATGGTGTTGGTGCTACATTGATGCAAACTGGATTCATTTTCACCAGCGAACACAGACTGCTGCAAAAATGTTTAACGGAAATTTTGAGAAATTGAGTCTGTAAAGGCAAATTGAATTCAGCTAATTTATTTTACTATTTATTCTCTTCCACAGTTGCCTAGTGAGAGGAATCATTTTAATATGTTACTGATTTGATGATAAAAATAAAGCATTATGACTGCTGCCTGTTATGTTACAATACACTGGTGTTCTTGATATTTATAGACAATGTATAAAGTACATTAATCGTAATTTCTGCTGAAAAAAAGCCCATTTCAATGTGACAGAGTCCTTGGTGTCAGATTAAAATAGTTCATATCACAATATTCATACATGCAGTCATTAATAGAGTCTACTGAAGCTATAAATACACATAGTTATGCATATAGTGTTTGATGTTTTCATGGAAGCTGTGACAAAAACCAGATGTTCCTAGCCCATTTGCCGTTTTACTGGAACAGGATCACGAGAACAAGGATCCTAAATCCATGTTAAATTTTAGTAGTAAGGGTGAGTGCTTTTTTTGGAAGGGATGCGTGGGATGTGGCGAACGCCCCGTTTCCCCAGCATTTCCAAAGACAAAACCTGTGCAACCCATCAGGAGAGAATACTGGTGAAGAGATGTTACTGTATTTCTGACAAGGTGCCGAAACCTAATCCCTGCAAAGCACAGGTCTAAACATAAACAACCTTTTCTCTGACAGTTTTTGTCTTTTCCTGTTGCAGCTCATTTTAAAATTGATGTTAATTTGACTGGAGTTGAGTTATGCCAAATTGTGAAGCCTAACACATGAAATACTTATCAGAATATTGACTTTGTTTTAAATGCAGGTCCATTTTGACCCTTAAACCTTATATTGAACTCAACTAGAGGGCAGGTAGCATGTCCCAGATTGCATACAATAGGTTTTTCTAGTATTTACTGATTGAACTGTTGATGATGAAACTCATGAATAAAATGATACAAATTATAGTAATAGGGTTAAGAATCCCTAAAACTCAAGCAATGGTTAATATTAACACACTTGAGCCCAGCCAAATCCCTGATTATATGTGTAGCGTTGTAAAATGCAGTAATGTTAAATTACTTTATGATTGTGTGAAGCAAAAATACATTTATTAAAAACATGTATAAATCATGGCCTAAGACAGTCCAATTCAGAATAAGTTTTTCTTCTTTTTTTCTAATTCATTTGGTTATGCTCTACTCCTTTCTGTTGCTGGTGTGGGGTGCACAACTGAAACTAAGGGATCATTTCTGGGGCCCCTGGGGACCCGGAATTGAGGCGATCTCAGCTGGAGCCATGAATGCAATGCGTGCAACGGTCCCCGCCTTCAATACCCCAGACAGAGTTATCCAACAAAGCAACACTGACACGGAATCAGTATTACATTTAACTCTGGTTTGAGAAGCCATTACCTTGGCACAGACTAGACAGCTTTATTTAATCTACAAGCTGCCAGCTCTGTCCCCTTCCCAGACTGGCACAGCAGGTGCTTGTTCATTCAATCTGCAGGAGCTGGCATGAGTTGGGGAATTTGATTACATCTGGAGGCCTGAAAAATCTGGCAAAGAGCAAAGTTCAAACTGATGCCTATCTGCACAAGTACTATGTAATCATGGTATTGGTTCTCTCATGCACTGCATAAATTACACTGTGTGGGGAGAAATTTGTGTTTATAAGGTTTTAGCCTGTGAAAAATTGAGATGAATATTTGTTTCAGCCAAGAAGGAAAAAAATAGCAAAAAGACACACTCACAATTCTGCATTGTGTTCCCTTTTCTTTATTAATTCGCTCTGCACCTCCTCTCCCTAGCAAGTCATGCAGGAGCCAGATGTATGCAGGTAATTCCAGTGTCGACAGGCCTCCGCAGCCAATGAACAACATAGATCTTATCTTTGCAATCCACCAGTCACATCTGACCGTTCACCTTACGGATACAAGTGGCATTTTTATTTTTCAGATCTAAACAACAGGTGTAAGAATAAAAAAAGGTGCCAGAAAGCACATGTACTGCATGTACGGCGGGTCAGAGGTCAGTAAGCTGTGTGTACATTCTGGGATTTGGGGATAAGGGAGCACATCCAGGCTAGAAGGTTTAAATCCCAACAAAAAGAGGTGCCAGAACTGCGGCGTCGGAATCAGACAGTGAGCTGCACCATAGATTAAATGGGATTGTGGTCATGCTGCCCTCGCTTTCAAACCAAATGCATACACATACAAGTCCACACAGGCTTACATACTGTACGGTATGATTTGTAGTGATTCTCAAAGGCACAGAGCTGTTAAATACTGTAATGACCCATAATCCTCCTGAAAAGCTTCTGTCTTGTTTTCTGAACTCATATTCATGAGTTCATACTCTAAGTGCAAGGAGGTTAAGGGTGTTACTATTGTACTAACAACATCAAGTTGAGGCATCAAGGTCACTAAATAATCAGCATTTTAAGTGGGAGATTTGAGTTAGCGTTCCATTTAGAGAGAGACCCACAGACACATGCACAGGCGGATACAATGAATGTTTTTAGACACGTTTTTGGTTTTATATTCTGATTCATGTGTCCTCACAGCATTGCCAATGTGGTCCCATTTCTGTGATAGACAGAATATAAATTGAAAATTTATATTGTCTTCTCCTTTAGATCCTGATTTGTGAAAAAGAAACGTTTCTTTGTGACTTTTGAAAAAAAAAAAAACGAAGAAGAAGAAAAAAGACGAGGATGTGCTGGTGTCGTTCGACATACGGGCTTCTGAATTCTTCCCCACTGAATAAACATCTGCAGTCCCCACCGCTCAGCATTTGTTCTAGGATTTTAGCCGGTGCAAGGCAGCAAAGTCGATGCCCAATGAGTTCCCCTTCTTATACCATTACAGGTCATGTCTCTTCTCATTCTGCTCACACTAACAAATTAGCCTGCCCTGACACAGTAAATAGACATAATAAGGGCTGTTTGTTTTTCATCGTCCTCTTCTAGACAAAGTCACAGCTGCTAAATGTTTGTTGTAGCTATAAGTTATTTCTCTGCAGACTATGCCTGAGGTCTGCTTAGTTTGGGCCGTAATTACTCTGCTCTATATTTCATGCTTGTTGGTTCTGCATACAATAGACGGTGATCACTGAGCGCCTGCACGTTTCCAAGAGCTGTAATTGAATAGTGATAGGGAGAAGCAGGGAGGCTGTGACCGTGACGTACTGCAGATGGCAGTAGTTGAACGGCATACGCAGGTGAGCTGTGTTCTGCTTTTTTTTGTCTCGAATGTTAACTCCTCCACAGGTGACAGATGAGAACGTAGAGCTTCCCCAACAGTGCAGTAGTACTTTTAATCTAGTTCAGATTTATGATGTCAACAGTGGGAAAATTCTCCCTTGCTTCTTGCCTGAGATGAAATGGAATGTGCGCGCAGACATTAAATAAAGAGGAGGGTGTTTTGGTGGGTGATAGAAAAAAGTGGGTTTGCCTCATATTCAGTGAAGTGAATGCCCCATGTGATTCATCCCACAACCTTTTAGAAGTCTGACTGAGGGAAGGCATGAGGTGAACTGATAACCAAGCACTACATCAGACAGGAAGGAATTGAAAGACAAAGTGTAAATTGCAGCAACTCCAGGAGAGATGAAAGGCAGAGCTGAAGAAAGTTCAAATTGGAACTTAAAACAGGGCATAAAAAAGAAAAAAAAGATGATGAACAGCCAATATAGATTGACTCTATCTAGTGCCTCATTCAACATGTACACCCTGTGGCTGGGTGTCTCATTTCCATAAAAGTCTATGCCTTCATCTGACAAGAGAAAAAAAAAAAACACTTGCTGCAGCTTCAAGAAAACACAAAGCATGAAGAATATTGCATCATGCCTTTATCCTGCATCCTCGATTCATGCATGAATGTGCTGTATAAGGACCATTCCATAAAGCACCTAACCATATGCAGTAAATCACAGCACAGCTGCAGTGCAAGGCAAAGCCAATTAAGTGTGTATTTTTAAGGAAGAAATGAGGAGCCAATCAGCCAAGTCAATGCTGGCCACAAATGAGGGCTCACCCCAAATATAAAAAGACGTGTTCTTAAAAGCATCAGGGGAGCCAGAGCGTGAATGGTTTATATGGGGGACCGAACTGAAGATTTACAGTCCGGTCTTTAGTTTGAGTTCGTCCATCCTGTCAAATGCTGCACAGCTAAATCCGTCACGGTGAACCATCCCCATATCATACTGCCAAGACCAATTGTTTGTTGCGTCCCGGAGATCAGAGCATGACCTTAATGATCTGGGCAACATCGAGTGTTGGATTACCAAGTTACTTGAGCCAGCCACTGAAAGGCATGCTGCATGTTATATTTTGATTGTGTGGGCAGGAGCCGATACCCCCTCTGCCCTTCCCTCATGGAACCTGATGCCAGCAGCAGTGCACTCTGGGGAGGCTTCAGCAGGACGGGGCATTCAGCCAAATAGCAACGCCACACAGCGCCGCAATTTGTCTTCCTCCTCCTCTGGACACACCTCATGAAAACAAATGAACTCTTACCTTTGTTGCTACAGCCAGGAAGATCGCAACGTTGTTAGAGGCAACAATTCATTGTGGGATGCCGGGGTTGTTATGGCTTCGTGAGCACCACTCCCTTAGGGGCGGATCTAGACTTCTGTACACTTGTGATTGGATTCCACTAAAATTGGATGAGGTGAAAAAAAGAAAATAAATAAAAGTGAATGATACTTAGTGACCTCTGATGTCCTGTGATGTTTCAGGCCTTCAGGGTTTGTGGGCTACATAAAAGACAGTAACAGAAAGCAAGTGTTGGAAATTCACTGGAGGGTCGGAGGCCAGATGCTGCATAAGCACTCCTGCTGCACAAAGATCATAAAGCACCGCGTGGCCTATTGATTTCACGGTTTCCATGTGGCCAGTGGCCGAAACACTGTGGGATAGACATGTCTGTCATCTTTATGTGTGCGTTTACAGTGCCCAAGACAAACTAGCAGTGTTAGGGCCTCATCTATCCGTTTCTGTCAACTGAGTAAAAATGTGTCGTTTTTGTTTGTGTTTTCCTCATTTACAACAGTGATTTACAACGGCTTTCCCTCCATGTTCACCGGCAGCACAATATAGTGGAATCAATATGCTGTGGTTGAATTGCTGTAAATCAATTTCTAGTATACTATACTGTACATGAGAACAAAGCATGAGTGAAGCTACAAAAGCTTTGTTGCTAAAAAGGGAAGTTGCAGTTTCTTACAACTGGGGTCTTATTACTGTGGCTGTGGACAGCGTCTCGGTCATGATAATGTTCTACTCACCAAAGGGAGATCTGGGGGCATATGGCGACATCGCTACAGAGGCAAGAAACACGAGAACGACAACACATGATATGAACCCGATGAGCCCGAAGTGAGAGCATGTGTAATGTTGCCGATAATCCTTCATCAACTGCAAGCGCACAACCATGGAAAGCAGGGTATGGTAGGTGTCTGTAAATTGTGATATAAGTTTGCAAAAAAAAATTTAGTTCAGTTTAGGTTTGCCTCTGTTTTCTCTTCCAAAAAAGAGTGTGCATAACCTTTGTATATATACTCAATTATCTGGCTGCTGGTGTTTGTTGGCCTGTTGGATTTCTTTGCAATGTCACGATGCTGGTTTGTTGTTGCTGTTTTGGTGATTTAATGTCTGGCCGAGTCTGTTTTTATTTTTCCAGTACAGGTCACTGACTGAGTCACTAGCTTAGCTTGTAGCAAGAACAGGCCACAGTAATGAGCGGAAAAACTGCCTTTTAACAGGCAGAAACCTTGAGGATAACCGGGCTCCGGGCGGACGGTCATCTGCCTCAACCGGTTGGGTAGGGAGAGAAAAATAGGAGCTAGAGAGATAGAGGGTCCTGAGAGCAGGATGAAAGAGAACACACAGTAGCACAGTACAATTCCACTTACAGATGTAAAGCAATGGCAGTTGCAATGTTACTGATGTTAAAACAACCAATAGTATTAGCAGCACAACATCCGCTACACTAATAGCAGAGATCCTAAATCAATCATTCCAAGGTTTGCTAACCTTAGCCACCAAAAGCTACTGGTTATACCAGACCATGTAAGGCTGGAGCACCAACACCCCCTGTACGTATTGAATGGAGCATGGGTGGGTTTTATTGCTTATAATTTCAACTTTTTATTATGTAAGAGAAATAATGCGTCATTCCTTGTTGTTGCTAATGAACAGCCGGACAACAGAACTTTACAGGCCACGTGCACAGCATTGGGTTACATTCTGCTTCTACTTTGATCTGTTGTGTGTTAAGCTAAGACAGATGCAAAAGCATAATGTGTGACTTTTATCATGTGGTCAACACTTCTGAAGTTACTGGAAGGTCAGCGTCAATATTGGCGTGTCAATATTTCCATCCAGACTTTGAGATTCAACTTTGTGACAGATTTCTATCAGCAAGTCACTGAGAAGCCTGGGCTTGTGTCAGTAATGTCTGAAACTGAATGAGTTCAACAACCCCGGTTCAGATTCAGGTTAATTATGTCTGCGTCTGTAAATAAATGCAGGTATAGCCTTGCAACCTGCAGCTGCTGCACCTACTCACCATGACTGACTTCCTCTATAGGCTTTGGGGATTAGGTTGACCCGGGAGGCGAGCTGTTACTGTGTACTTCAGTCGTGTAATTATGGGGGAACATCATGGCTCGATTTATTGAATACCTCAATGATGTCATAATTTTATGCATCAATTAAATGGTGTGACATCTTCACTCTCCGGCAGCTTTGCAATCAAATCCTGTTTTGTATTACCAAATTACAATGTCATCGCCATTTTCTACCCACCAACCGCAGCCATCGTCTCATTATTTCTTTTCATTACAAGCCATCAAAAGGTGTGTCAGTAGCATACTATACACATGTCATTATAGTGGTAACTACTCTGTACAAACCCACTCAGAACAGTATGGACAGCAGACTTTTAAGTGCTTTAAACAAAGAGAAACTTACAGACAGACACAGTATAACCTAAATGTGCTTTATAATAAATAAATATTACTTTATATCTAACAATGAATACAGTGAAGTTGAATTTCTGTATAAAAGTGCACCACAGCAAAATTATTTTGTGGTTTCTGTAGATTCATTACATAGATCTTTCTGATAGTCATCTCCTTGACCCTTTCGCAATTCTATATGAGTAATGGATATGCTTTCAATTCCATTAAAACGGCAGATAAGGTACTTAAAGGCCACTGAGTGTCGACTGCTATCAGTTTTTGATCCTCTTCTCCACTTATTGTAAGGTAGCTACACGCCTGGCTTACTAACAGGAGAGGACAGATTAAAAGAGTCAAAAGAGACAGTAAGTGCTCCATATTTTGAATCTCTAATGTATTTTGTCTTGTATATTGTGCTTTTCTTTGACCACAAAATAATTCAGTTTGAACACATATATTGTCTGTTTCACATTCATTAGATGCATTTGTTTACAGTAAAATTATTTGACTTGTGAAATGTGATTACCTCAAAAGATTTATAACCAAACAAAGATTTTAGATTGAGGAAAAGATGAATCAATACGAGATTATGATTAAAAACCCACATTGCTTTGTCTCATTTTATTATTGAAGTCAAAAAGGGATTCCTAAAAATAATCAATGATTTTTTCCCCCTTTTTGAAAACTTTAACATAGAAACAATGAGAAAATACAGTCCACCATCAGCAATGTCGTCACGTTAAATACTTCAAAGTTGTTAATTTCTCTTCTTTGTCTATATTTGTGGGCACGTGCCATTAGAGTCATCCTTTGGTTTTACTCGAGTTTACAGTTTACTTTCAGTTTCCTTGACAGCAAAAACAGAACAAGGGTAAAAAATAAATAAAAACAAGGAAAACAATAGCAGGATCCCCTGAGTGTACAGTAGAACCTTGATTGTAGAAAAAGATAGCTTACTGTGTTTGGATGAATCAGGTCTTTAACCCTGTGGTTTAATCAGCATATTGACTGAAAAGATGTTATTTAAGTTTCTGAGATTCACGAGTAAACGCCACCTTTTTGAACCCCTATGACAACGACAGTCGACTTTGAGAGAAAAATTGGGTTCTGCGCTTGTGACTATCATCCGAGGGAAAGAGCACCTAAACTAAACACATTCAAATATTTAGCTTCACTCTGTCTTGTTCCCTCACATCGGCGCTGGAATGAAAGGGATTGATTGCAGAGGAGTGGAAGGTCAGTGGTAGTGAGTGTGCAGGTGTGCATGTGTCAGAAGTTAATAGAGGCAACGGTGGCTCCGTAACAGATTACAGCAGCTCTGTCAAAGGAAGACGGGAGGCAAGGCCTGCAGCACATTCATCACCAGCCCTGTCTTCTCCTCAGCCTCTGTCTCCTTAAGCCATGTGATAAAGGTGCACGTCAGCTCCTCTCTGCTGCTCGACTGCATCCACTCCCCGCAGAACCTATACACAGAGGATCAGGTGCTTTCGCAGTTTGACACCATAGCTAAAGCAATAGCAACACGTCTGCCTGCCTGCTAATGTAATGTGTATGGAACGGAAGTGCTTCAGATACATGAGGTTTTAACTCTCAAAAGTTCTTTACTTATTTAAAGTTCCTGCAAATCTGTATTTTACTACAGGAGATTATAAATGCATGAGTCAATCAACTTGACCGCTCAGAGAAACAATCATGCCTGGAATAGACAGACACTGTCATACTCTGTGGTGTTGTTATGGCATTAAAACCAGAGCGATAGCTTCATAACTTCATTCACAAGCACTTGGAAGTCTTTTCTGTTTGACCTAGATTACAACATCAGGGGATATTTTTCCCCCATTAGTGACACAGGCTTACGTTTGCTCTCGATTGGCTGTGTAGGTGGCTGCCGGTTGAGTCATTTTATGAAGGATAAGCCATTCAATCACAGAATGTTTCAGTATGGAGAGTTGCATTTACATGTATTGAGAAACAGGGAAATGGCAGGATTGTGATGGTACTTCTTTAAAAGAGTCACCCCTTTTAACAACGCGTGAAATGTGTATAATCTTCTAGATTCTACAAATCATTAAATAATTCAGTAACTGTAGTACAAACCAGCTTCAGTTGTGTTAATGCTGCTCATTCCATTAGATTCATGATTTCATTCCACCATGTGCAGCACACGTGTCATGACCTCCCTGTGATCACTTGCAACAGAGGACATGCATATCTGCTCGTTGCAATCAAGCAGGGCGCATCTTTTGAAAAAAACCAAAAAAAAGCTTTTGAGATCAAGCACAAAACCCTGTTATGTTTCCTAACAGCTGCTCAGGTGTTTGGTACAGGCGTAACTGAGAGGTTAGTTACGGAGCAAAGATCAGGTCAGTCATTGAGGTCAGGGTATTTACTGATGGCTGTATAAAAGCCCTGTAAAACAATTCCAGGCATTCTCATTTGTAAAGGTCTTAATATTAACCAGAGTTTTAATATTTAGCAGTAAGTGATAACACAGAGGAAACAAGAAAACCTTGTTCAGTATATCGAACCCTCATATACTGTATGTGGTTGTTGACTTTGACCATCATTTCTAAATCTCCTGCAAATTCAGCTTGACATTGTACTCCCTTGCACGTAAATGTTCACATTGTTCCCCTTAAATTCTGTGTGTCCAAAATGAAAGCTTAGATTTGATTTGGAATTATGAGCGCTTTTGGAGAGAGACACTTCAACTTGATTCCTTGGTTTAATTTTAGTTAACATGTTGAAGTGATAATTACATATGATCTCATCTAACACAGCAAAAAAAAAAGCTTAATTTCAGCACCAGATTACTCTTTTATTTAGACTTATATAAATTAACGCCCTATTGGTGGGGCGAGTTTACACAAACAGAATATTACAGAACTACAGAAGAATCCGGAATTAATTTCCCATGAATTTTGTAAATATTTCACCAGAGCTTAAATATTTGCTTGTTCACAACAATTATAGACTGGAGTTCATAGAGATGACTGTCCACTGTAGTTATTTTGGATGTAGGATGTAGGACCAATCAATATCGTCACGATTTGCTGTTTAGTTTAGATCGCTCAATCCGACACAGTTTCCTCTGTTGTTTGAAGACTGTGGCCTGAAATTATTGCCAGATGACCAATATGCTGCAGACCTTATTTGGACTGTTTTATAAATACAGCCATTTGTATCACTGCCTTTGCGTAATGTCTTTCCATTTAGTGTGAGATACAGTGACATTAAGCGTCCTGCATTTCAATAGCAAGGACAAACATGTGTCATGCCTTTAGTGCATACGGCCTTGAATAAATAGTCCTGAACTGATTAGCATAAAATAATGAAGCTATAGTTCTAGCAAGACAATGAGATTGATTCGCTCATAATAGCACAGAGACAGGAACAGAAGCATTGTCTAATATTTCAAAGGAACAACAGTGTATTAAAAAACGGGCTGGAATATGACGCTCACACCTCATAATGAAACTTTACTTTTCATTCTACAGTCCATTTCATCTTCACCCCACTACAATGTCCCGGGTCCTACATGACATGTTCCCCCCAGAGTGAATACTATTAGTTCTATGTTGATGGGGATCAAACTGATAACATGAGTTAGTAATCACGTGCATTTTGTCCCTGATACCCTTAGGAAACAGCGGCTACTGCTAACACAATCCACATCTCATTTATTTTATGGAAAGTTATTAAAGTATAAACTTGAAATCAAACTGTTGGCGCAAGGAGGAAAGCATAAAAATAATGAATGTCGCAGCTCCGGTATCAGAGAATGAATGTTTTCAATCAGAAAACAGATATTTACTGCTAACCAATAGCCAGAATAAACAAAAAGTATTTGTTCGCCTGTTTTTATCAGAAAACACTTTCATCCATACAGCAGGTTTAAACTGGGGTTTTTGGTCAATTTTTGGAATATACCACAGGCAGCAGAGAAAAACACAGCGCTCAAACCTCTATGAACATGGAAATATGCTATTATGGAAAACTAGCTCGTCTCTTTGTGTCTGTACTAAAGCACAGCAGTGATTTGAGTTCAATGCTAATGTCAGCATGCTAACATAATGTTTAGCAGGTGTAATGTTTACCATGTTCACCATCATAGTTTAAACACAACGTACAGCTGAGGATGATAGGAATGACATTAGGGTTATGAGTAAAAGTCTGGGGATCATGAATGTCTGCACAAAATATGTTCGCAAGGTATTTGGTAATCTATACATTGCAGGTGTTCTGAAAATCTCACGGAAAATTTGTGTTTTCAATAATTTAACTTCTGCTGTTATTACTGCACCGTATCTAGATATACATGTTTGTTTGTTTTTATTGAATATAAATAAATAAATTACCCAAAGTAAACCTCCGCCGCATCATGGAGTGCTGCAGAACATCACTGAAAACCATTTAATCAAATTGCTGCTGTCTTGCTGAATTATCATCACCCTGCATTAACTGTGTAGAACTACATATAGCCTGTGTTTTTCTTCCGCATTCATTAATATAATAGCCTTGAGAGAAATATTAATGTGAACCAAACATCCAATCATAGTGGCCCAGCTTGCATGTGTTGATAAAAGCCTGTGCCGCATTACAGTGTGATGTAAACTCACTGCAATCAAGTTTTGGTTTGTTATTTTACATAAACGCCGCGGGCACTTGGGCCTAAATTTTGCCAAGGAAACATCACTACAATTCAAAGCTCTGCACTCTGGAGTATAGAGCTGTTGTCTGTCAGCCAGAGAGTTTGGCGCTAGTGACGATGCGGACGGCGCCCTCAGCACTCATCTGTGATGGGCGAGAACTGATGAAGAAGTACAATGCCATGGCCAGCGGTCAGCAGTGTTTATGAGGAGTGTCATCACAGCTGACAGCCTTCCCGCCCTATGATTTATGCACTTCCAATCGCAACAGGCACCTGCCGAGAAGTAACAACTTGCCCGCGGAAGAGTGCAAAATTGTTTCGAGCGAGAGATGTCCTTGATGCCAGCAGACGTAATGACACTGTTTGATGTCTGAAAATCAACAGCTGGAAATCTGTGCAAACATTAGGCAGGGACACATTTCAGACATGTCCATCATCTGACAAAGAAGCTGTCTTACTTACAGCTGTTTACTCAGACTGTACACGCCAATGACTTTTTTTTATTACAGCTACAGTGCCTTCACTATCATAACAACATTTACCTTTAAGTGACAGTAAACTGAATATTTGCAATAGTTCAGCTGGAGCTTAATAAAGCTATGATGGCATGTGGAATATATGATTACAATCTTGTAAGTTTTTGCCGTGGTTAAACTGAAAGAAAATCAGTCAAGCTAAAAGAATCCTCTTAAATCCTCCTCTCTAAATTGTCATGCTGCCCATCAGGAGGTTGATTCATCTCAGCGATTCACTCATATGACTTTCTCCTGCAGTTTGATGTGCAATTAAGGATTAAATAACACACCTACTGGCTTTGTAACACTGCGTCTATAAGACAGACCAGTATAATCGTCCTCCTTGAAAGCCATCTTTAATTGAAATCTTCGTTTGTCATTTTGGGTACAATCACCGGTGGCACCCCATAAAACAGGCACTGACAGAAGCAGAGCTTTGAAATTATTATATAATTAGGTATTAAATTGGTGATATATGCTGTTCTTGACTCTTTGGACAGTTACATTCATACATTTCGATCACATTTTTCTATTAAATGACACATTTGTGTTCTTGCAAAGCACAGATAAGACTAATTGGACAGTTGAGAGTCTCACAAATTGATGGTATAGCTTGAGTTGCTTTTCATTCAAAACGTGGTGTGAATTGATAAAGGTCCCTCTGCAGCTTGTGCGAGTTCCCTGTGACCTTCACTGAGCTCCAGACTGATGTTTTTGTTTTGCGTCTTCTAGTTCCTTTCAATTTGTGGGCCACGCAGAGACTGCTCAGCACACCTCATTCGCATATGTAAGGTGAAAATATGGAACTACGGTTAGAGTATTTCATTTGCCACGACAATGTGACCAATCAAGTGATCACATTAGTATAACCTGTTACTACCTCAAGGCAGTGATTGTGGCAGTTTTTATAGAGTTTGGTTGGATTTTACTATACAAGTTTTCAACACTGGAACCAGTATCAAAATAATGCCTGAAAATATCAAGCTGCAATGTTTAATTCATTTTATGCTTAGTTGTATATTCGTTTACGTGAGCCAAACACTAGCTGATTCAGACTTCTTACCTTCCTGTGCATTCCTAAAACCATTTGCGATGATTAAAACAAACAGATTTCAAAAATTAAGACTCTCCTGAGGAGCCAGTGTCACAGTTGGTGTCTTACAGGAAAGCTTTTAAGGCTCACGAGCAAACATGTTTGAAAATGTTATGCTAATATATGAAAATATGATGTGTTTCTTTAAATTTAAATTTAAATAATTTGTGCTTCAGTGAGTGCAGACACTTGGGGATATTGCAGAGTTTAGTAAAATATTCAGTAGAAGTACAAATACAGTAGTGTGGCGTAGATGCTTCAATCAATCTGTTCTGATTGAAATTAGACACGTGGTGAGATTACAATGAAAGGGACAATGAAATAAAATTAAAAGTCAGATTTTCAGATTTTGGTAAATACACTGCTCAAAAAAATTAAAGGAACACTTTTTAAGCAGAGTATAGCATCAAGTCAATTAAACTTCTGGGATATTGATTTGGTCAGTTAACTAGCAGAGTACCAGTACTATGTGGCGTCCTTTCGTTCCTAACACATTACCCAGTCCAAAAGTGTTCTTTTAATTCTTCTGAACTGTGTATTTTAATATGATATAGCTGCATTTGCTATGATATATTTGCATATGCTTCATAGTACTAACTTCATAGAATAACTGTAGTCTTATAATAATCAATAGAATATGTAATCACTACTCTGCTTTTAGAGTGCTGTTCCGCCAACTTTAGGCTTTCTGTTTTTCCACACTTTAGCGATAAGAACTCTGTATATCCTGGAAGAAATGGAAAAACCAAACCAGAATCTTTATCTCTCGACATAGTGGATAAACTTAACCTCTGTCTGGGTGTTATCAAACTCCAGTGAGCAGGACCATATTTCTTGTCCATGTGAACATTTACCCTCTGGTCTTCTCTGAATGGAGAGGTACTGTATATCCTGAATCTCACGTTTGGACAAATGTTCCCTTTGTGTCTAGTGTGTCTTGCCTATAATAAATCCTTTAAATTACTCCATGCTTGTTCACAGGGAGAAACATAACATTCTTTCTCACAGCTCTCCCAGCACACGGCAGAGAAATATAACTTATATGGGACAAACTGCGGTGCAAGCATGCCTCCACAACAGCCATGTGCATCCAATTACAATAACAATAAAGGCTAACAATTCAAGAAATGTCTACTTTAAGGTCAAGACACTATATGAAAGAAAGGACATGGGAAATCCCAATAGCGTATTTAGAACATAAGGGTTAAAAGTCATGTGGTTAAAAGCTTAAAAAGGTATGTCAGGGGGAAAAAGAACATGTCAGACACAGTGTAAAGATAATGAATTAGAATAGGGGTTTGGAACAATTTAACCATTGGCTGATTTGATACTTTGGGGACTTCATTTCGATTACACCATCTCAGAGCATACAACAGAGCACAGACGTTTGCACTTTCAACCCTGATTAACACGTAGATTGAGGTGGGCCAGAAGTGAATGTAGAGAAGAGTTGTTGCAGAGAATGTATGTCTTAACGTTCCGTATTTCATGCTCGACAACACTGTATTTCATGGAGGAATGGAGGCAGAAAGGCGGAGGAGGTGTTGAGGAAGATGAGATTCAGGTTCTGAGATTCAGGTTCGAGGAGGAAGGCACCCAAGGGAACTCTAGAATCTGATGTTTTTCTGATGCCTGCAATAAACAGTGACCCCCTTGTTTTTCTGACATCTGACGCAATGTGTGAAACTAAATCCCAGCTCAGCAGAGCAGAACAATAGTGGAAACCTGCTCTGCATGTCAGTTATTGGTAAATCAGGTGGAGAATCAGAGACAGCTGCCTCCATATTTTTTCTGTGCATAAGCTTATGCAGCACTCCCTCACAGCTCATCTGGGCCTCCGTCGCTCAGAAGGCACTGTCATGCTGGCACAGATTCACACAGGAGATATGTCATTTCTGTGACATTTCCCATTCAGCTACATAAACAGCCATCAAACTGTGGATAATCAGTATATTATTATTATTATTATTATGCTTGTTTACTGTTTACCAATACTCTGAATTAAATGCAACGACTAACAACAATAAAAAAGAAAAATGCTGTGTCTACACAAAAAGCATTTAAGCCGTGATTTTTCCATCTTACGTGGTTCTGACAGAAAATGCTCCTATTTTAATCAGTACAGCTGTCTACACAGGCTGCAAAATAGCTCACGTTTCACTCGTACGATACACATGTAAACACGACCCGAAGCGCGTTTTTACACTTCACCTCTATTCCATTCCTACATTTTACACTCATAACTACAGTGATTGTGTATTGGGTTGGTGACCTACACTTAATAGCTGTGCTGCTGCTGCCACTGCTCACGCCACACATCCTGTGTAGACAGGGTTAAAGAAGCTATGGTCCTGCTAGCAACTCTGTGAGACTGTAATTATACACAGCAGTGCTGTGAGCTAAATGCAGCTGAAGATGAGAATGGCATTAGTGTTTCTGCTTTTTAGCCATAAACCAAAGTATTTGGAATAACTGAAATCTTGATCAGATCAAGGTGCCAAATAAATAGTTGGATGGACTGCCATGTCAACCTCATGGCGGCACTAGAGTTCCAAGGCCATTATGATCTATTATCTGGCAACTACGGATGTCTGTACTAAATGTTGTAATAAACCATCAAGTAGATGTACAGATATTTCACGAGCCCTTATAGCAAAATAAATTACATTTTAGCAAATGTGTGTTAATAACGTTGTACGGCATGCTATTATAGAAGCATTTGATTGGAAGCAGCTGATTCGACCTCTCACACTGCACAGGTTCCCAGCAGAAAGCATATTACCATTGTACTTTACAAGCTGTCTGCGTGCTTAATACTGGGCTAGAAGCTAAATGATATGGAGCAGACAGAATGTGTTCATCTCTGTTTCCAGAAAAACAGAAATATAAGTCAAAATTGGTTGCAAGCCGGATCAACTGTATAACTAGACCGAGGTTTTGCCCGGCATTTGATTTGTTTTTAATTATTTTGGACAAAGTAATGTAAACCAAGCTGAATGTATGTCTTAATAAGCCTCTATGAAAACATGCCATGATTAAAACCAGCCTGTTCTTCCTGTGGCTGGCAGCAGTGATACCAACCATTAAGAACAGCCACATTGGTTTCACTGTATAAGGAAATTTGACTTTACAGCATATTTCAAAAAATCTTATTTGCACATTAATAATTGCAAGGGTTATTGGCCAAGTTGCCTGGCCCTACCTACAATTCATCACTATGTGGAGGGGGAAAAAAGAGATTTACATATGCATGACCAGCAGAATGCAGATTCATTTCTCTGCCAGCACTATTACGGGTGTTCTCCATTCACTGCACATAGTTCGTGAACAGTACGGCATTCTAATTTGGTATCTTCAGAGGTATGCTGCGCACTCTATGCATCTCAAGCCCCCGGGTCAGAGTCTACATGTCTCATCTGCTGCAGGAGTTGAGGGCACGAGGACAATTTGTTTGTGAAACACATAAAACCCGAGTGGAAGAAACCGAGAGGCGAAATTGGTAACGTCTGACACTGACTCATCTCCTGGTGGGCCGTTTTATCTTTCAACTCAAAAAAAGATATATGGTGTTATTCGCAATTGCTGAAATTCCAACCTTAGAATGAAATGGGTCAGATTAGCAAAAAGTCACATGCAGTCACCCCGCAGACCAAACGACTCTGTGGCCTGTTGCAAGCCTACAGATGGTGCGCATTAACAAAGAGTCTAACAGTGACACAGTGGTGAGGTGTGAATACAGGAGAGGGAGGCTTGTCCACCAGATCCACATATTCGCCCAGTGTTTTTAATCACTCTTTTGAGAATATTTATTAATTTATTTTGTTTTACAGCAAAATGATCAGGTCTTAATTTTATCATTATCCTGACACATTTCTGTATGTTTTATTTTTCCAAAAGTGTGCAGCCAAGAGTAAATTTTATATCTACCTACCTAACAATGTGGACAGATTCCACATGGCACTCACCCATGCACCCACACGGCACAGAAAAATACATGCAAACACACACACACACACACACACACACACACACACACACCTACACACCTACACACGCACACACACACACACACCTACACACACACACAACCCGTTTCCAAACATTGCTGCCAAATCTGATTCAGTGGATTTATATCATATAGAGAACATGGGCCCAGAGCCACAAGGGGTCTTAAGGGGGCCTCCTCACTTTTATATTTTGCCCCCTCTGTTTAAGCTTAATGCATCTATAGAAAAAAAACAAAGTTTTTGGACATGTACATTATACATGATGTGACAATGTAACAATGGATAGCACTGCTATCGTTTCTGCATTTTACTCATGCTTATATTTTTACATTTATGATGCTAATATTACCTAAGTTCTCATGTTTATATCTATATTGTTATATTTTGTCTTTTGAGTTTACTTGTAATGAAACATGCTAGGTACATAACATTGCCATTGCTGTTTCAGAACCACGGACAGCGCTGTTTGCCGTGTGTAGGTGCAGCCCTGTCCATAGCACTTAAACGGAGCAGAGGAGATCAGTGAACTTTATTTTATGAAGAAAATCGCCCCCTCGCAATTTTTAACAGCCCCTTCAGTCGCTTCATCCTGGCGCCGGTCCTGAGGCACATCCTTGTAATTACATATCTTAGCCACAAAATATGCAAATGCTTCATATTGGAAGATTTCCTAAGACTGTTGGAAGAAATTTTGATACAAAGCCAGCAGAAAAAAACTGTTCTCTTGTTCCCTTTTATAAAGTCTCTAGTCATTTTTACGCATCATTCAGATATTTTAAAAAGTACAAGCTGTAAAATGTTACGTTTTATGAGTATTCATGCTGTGCCAAGTTTCTGATGTGCTTTGCTGCATATTTGTTTATGTCTTGGAGACAGAATATGTGATTTATAGTTAGACTGGTGGGGGTGGCAGCAAGGGAAGCTGTTATGTTCTTTCTTTGCTGCTTGTCGTGCGCCGTTGCTGTTCTCTCCAGCTTGCTGTACGTTCACCCCGATATGCACCCTCAGGCAGTATGACTTTCATTATTTCTTTTGAAACTTTCATCTGAAGTCTCTGAGGGATTAGCCCTCTTGATTCCTGACACAGTCAATGAAAAACAAGCCTCATATACAGGGAGGCTTACAGCCAGAAAAGCCATGCTCAGCCCTCCCCTTGCCTCTCAATGTGAAACTGTATAATGGTTTACACAACAAGTGGAGGCTATTCTCTTTTTTGGTAATTTTGAAGTGTTCAAATTTCTGTTGGATTTTGTATGCAAGTGTGTTGCTGCAGAAAATAATAATAATTTAATGTTTTTTATTATAACCACCTTTTGTTAGTGTGGAGGTTGAATACACAAGTCTCTTTGGATAAAAGCATCTGTCAAATAAATATAATGTGATGTAGTTTTAAGCTTTAAACAATATAAACTCTGCAGCACAATGCAGGTTTAGCTGATTTGGTTTCCCAGGTCACACACAGACAGTATGGTTGGGTCTCCACGCTCTCATTAGGAACTCAATATAAAGCCATAGGCCGCTATTTCCATACCAAATTAGACAATATAGCATTGCCCAGAATAATACTTCACGGCCTACAATTTTACTGTCTTGGTTCACTCTCACCGCTTTTTTAATTTTGATGCTGATGCAGTCGGTGAATTGAGTAATAATATTATAGTACATTATAACACTCCACAAAGACCACAGCGTGATGGAAAGTAACGCTCTCATTTGAAACTGTGTCTTCTTAAAGTGGCAGTACATGATAATCAGAAAGATCAGTGTTGGCTAAACTGTGGTTGAATGGTGAAATGTTGAAATCTCAATTCCTTACGCAGTAAAAACCGGGAGTTATTAAACAGCATATCTGAGTCCCGTTGGGATTTACATGCTGTGTAATGACGCACTCCTTCCTCGTTCTCTTTTGAGCTTACTTTTGTCAGCAGTTTCAGTACTTTGCACTTTGCTACTAAGCAGGTGGAGCTAATCTATCTAGTTTGCCCTTCAGTTATGGTTTACTGTCCAGGGGACTGGACACAAGTGTCTCCAATAATCCCTTAATTAGGCAATGATAGACTATTCATTTAGTATGCAAAGCTGCAAATCTCCCCATCCACTGAGCGGAGCCCTCTGAAGTCATACGGAGGCCAACGCTAATGATCTTAGCAAGTGGCAGCAATCCATTGGAGCACTGCAGCAAGTGCACATTAATCTTGCGGGTGATCCAGTTGATGAATGACCCTGGCCTAGAAGCCCTGGCAGATCCCACCTTAATTATGCTGAGGGAGCCACACCTGGAAGGCACTGGGGGACATCTTGCTAACTCAGGAACAACGACTCAGGAGAAGGCCTGCGGCCCACAGGCTGCTCGCTCCACGTATCTCCAGTCCAGGTGTCACTGTAACCTCTTGGGAAAGGTGAGCCTTTACAGCAACTCCATGGAGGACATTACAGCTGGGACTGACTTCCAAATCACAAGTTGTGGAAAGGGCAAATGGATGTCATCAATTCAAGACACTTTCCACTGATTATTAAAGGAAAGGGATTTTTAGGCCGGCTCCAGAAGAAACTCATTGAAGATGTTGCTTTTGCTGTGATGATGCATCCAACAGAACATTTTCACCACTGCTCTAATTGTTCCCCAGTATTTGGCTGCGCTCTGACATGTTTAAAGAAAAAAGCATAGCAGGCCAAGTGTTGCATCAGTCTAACATCAACACCCGAAAACTGGCACAATGGGAGGATGAGTAAAAAAAATCAAATTTGCTCAAGTAAACACTATGATGAAAAAGGAGAACACACACCAAATCCTCTGCAAAGTGTTTGATTAGATGCTGCAAAGAAGGACATCCTCCAAAACAATGACAAATTCCTTATCTCTTAGGGAACATTCAAGATCATATGAAAATAGTTGGTATTTTCAGATTTAAGAGGTAAAAACCACACAGAGCTCATTACCTTTTAGATATTCATAATAAAAATACTGTACTGTAATAAAAAACATTTTTGGGGTTTACCTTTGGCCTGAGTACAAGGTGTTTTAGTCACTGAGCAGCTGAGAATGTGTGGGGAGTAGATGAGAGGAGGAGATTGGGAGAGGCTTGAAATGGGTTTCTGCTCCAAAAGTATTGGTCATTTTGTGTTGTTGGAAAAAGCATCTTGCCCTAGTGAGATATAAACGCTTTTGTTTGAAGACAACCATTGTTAACTACACTAAATATGCTTACAATTTATTTCAGAATTCACTGAACCTTGATGGCGAAATCTGCCGTATTAAAATATTCTGCAGCTACTGTAGAAGGCGTTCTAGTGGTTTCTCACTGATCCTGTTGGGAGTACCCCTTCCATGTGAACTCTGAGCCGCCTTGATATACACCTTTTTAATTTTCCCTCCAGTACTGGTTGACTGGTCCTCTAGTCCTCATAGGATGCTATTAAACATATGACCCATTCATAGAGGTTATTGGATTCTCAGGCACAACAAACACCAGTAGGCATAATGTCTCTTTTTGTTTTGCAGCAAAGCCACTGTGACTCATCTGGGAGAAAGTGTGGGAAATATCATATCTCGTTTTGAAACAAGGATCAATAGGCATGCTTTGATTTAATCTATCTATCTATCTATCTATCTTCCATTAATCAATGCAGCACAGGCCAATTCCTGCATCACAAACATCTAGCAAATTGATATAACTGCATCCACGTACAATAAAGTTAGGATACAAAAGGTCAGCTGGAAATGGGACAAAGCCCAAAGGAGTTCTCTTAAGGGCCGGCTGAATTTAATACACATCCATCACTTTTTATCATCTAATTAGTGCACAGTGTGGCAGGCTGGACAACATTGGAGGGAAGCAGAATTATTGATCAAGTAAAGGATAGTATCTATCATTTCACCTCAACATCGACACCCCGGCCATTTGAAAACAGAGAAGACAATATAGCCGCAGCAAAGTGCGATGAGAACCATGAACACCATTCAAAACGGAGGCCATTCGTTTGTTCTCCTCGGTTAGGCCATCAACTAATAGACTTGTTGTTCTGACTTTGCAGTGGAAAACTAGAGGATAAAATAGCAATCTGCATTTAGAATTGTGAATGTGCAATATAATACTGTAGCTTTAAATAATTACAGGATATCTTACAGCTGTGCACCGTACATAGATAACTCCAGAGAAATACTAATACCACTTTATGAATGCCTCACCAACTCATAATCCA
Organism: Gadopsis marmoratus; assembly: GCA_036023855.1. Taxonomy (NCBI): domain Eukaryota; kingdom Metazoa; phylum Chordata; class Actinopteri; order Centrarchiformes; family Percichthyidae; genus Gadopsis; species Gadopsis marmoratus. The sequence continues at coordinate 37,600 of JAVQJF010031726.1, forward strand.
TATGGATCATAGTTAAACATCACAGTTAACGTCTTGTTGATGTTTATAACCTTCTTTTATACAGAAATAGAGCAACCCCATGAGATACAAATGATGATATGTTGTTTAGTTTGGATTGATGAATATTGTTTTTAGAGTGTATGAGTAAAATTATTGTGGGCGATGATTAGAAACCTTTGAAAACCCCTAAAACACAGTTTAAGTTTTTCTTTTATACTTTACTATACTATATTTTTGTTGATATAGTAAAAACAGGTGAACTCCATCTGAAGCTGTTTCTCTGCTCAAATGAAGTCACGTAATTTGATGGTGGTCAAATATTTGCCTAATTCATCACTTGTAAGTGGGATCAGTGGTAGGTGTGCATTTAGCCGTGACCTAAGGGGATAGCTCAGAAAAACAAAAGCCGAGAAGAAACAGGTAAATGGATGAGTGGGCACGTTATTGTAAACAATGTTAAGGCCAATGATTCCTCCATTGGAATCAACAGGAAACTCCATATTTTTCCTTCTCTACTGAGGATGTGACATGATAAGACATACAAGATATGTATGTATGCATGTGGTTCTTATATGTTGATTCCTGGTAAATATATCATGTCCATGTGCTCTTTCCTGACTTTAAAAGAACTGCCACGATGCACCAGTAAACAACTGGCTGAGGTGCAATGGATTGCTGAACCCTCAAATAACGTGTCCTCCAAATTCAGCTGAATAAGGCTGCCTTTCTTGGCCACATTTGGAGTAGCCTTTGAAACGGGATAGGCCTTGTTGACGCATTATGATGCATTTGGTTTTGGAATTGCGAATTTCCAGGGAGGCAGCTCCTGAACTGGGACACAGCCACAATCATCTCCACTGAGATCTGTAACGTAAGGACAAACAAATCAATGCTGTCAATCCCAGCATCAATTAGTCATTCTGACAGTTGACCCTGCTGAGTTGTGCCAGCAACTTCAGCAATTCAAAAACAGCTTTCTAGCAACAATAATGGGCTAAAGTGACAGATAACTTATCTGGTTTCAAACAGCCCACTCAGGAATTCTTAGTTTTTGCAGCTATGCAGGAATTGCAGCAAGAGGACAGTGGACAGTGTTACTATCCTGTGTGAGTGTTGGAATATGTGCAGGTTCTGCAAAAAACTGTGTTCCAAAACCGTTTTTATTTAATGCAGGATCAAAGACTTTGTCAGGGTATGAATGTTTGTGAAGAATGACCAATGAGGACGAGTGCACACATCAGGGGAAAAGAGCTACACACATTTTCTTAATTTACAAAATGATCTCATCAGGGCAAATGATCGTTGTTATAAATCACAATCATGTGAAATTGTACATTGCACAGTAACATGCTTAATAGCATTTAGTGAACTAAATCAATAGCTGTCAGCTCCTACAATTAGCCATGACTTGATATTACTTTAACTGCCCCATTTCCTCACTGTTTGGCCCTTCAGTTTCTCTGTCACCTCATTTCTTTCTGTCAACAAAATGTGCATAACTCAGAGCAGCATTCCCAAACATTCAAACCTGTGCTGACTCTGAAGCGGATCACACGTTCGTTCAATTTGGGTTCACACAAAAGACATGTTAATTTGCTCAAATGTGTCAAAGCAAAGCATTTTTGTCAAAGGCTGAAATATTAAATCTGTTAAAACAAGGCCAAGAAAATAAACAAAATAAATAATGAAATCAGCATTATGTCTAAATCCACTTTCTTGCCAAACTCCATTGTTTAAGCGTGCCAAAGCAGTCATTCCACCCTTTTTCTCATAAACATAAAATAGTGACAGTTATTACAGTTACAACTTTATTATTTTGGCAAATTTAACTTGGGTTAATACATCCAGATAGTTCTTCTTTTTTCAAACACCGATACAATCAGAATGTCTAAAGAATCACGTAATTTTATTTCTTTATTTTCTTAAATTATGCACATCTTGATGTGATCGATGTTGGCCAATACATGTTGTTAAATCAAACGTTAGTCATCTCGCTCGACGTTTACTGATGCTTTTCGCTGACTCAATCATACAAAAAATGTTTTTGCACACGGCCCTTTTAATAGAATTAAGGTGCTTCCAAATTCCTTGAGGTCCTATGGGACGTGCTGGACAGTAAAAAGGTGAAGGCCCCTTCATAGTGTCAGCAACCGTTAGATCAGGTTGTCATTTTTTGTTGCAACAGGGTGATGACCTACTGCCAAATCAAGGGTTGCAGCGTTACGGGCTCAAAACAGTGAGTGTAACTGGAGACTGCCTCCGTTTTGTTCCCATTCCCTCAGTGTCATTACTCATCACTCACCACATTGTTTACAACAATTCAAACAAAAAAACAATCAATAACTGCACAATAAGGGATTTGACCTTCATAACCAAAGTTTAAGCAGAGATTTGTAACAAATCTATTCAGAATTGCATTATTTTTTTGTTCCAATATGTCCAGAGCAATGAAAAAGCATAAAATACTGAATTTCTATATAAATTTCTAAAACACAAAAGCCATTTTAGTAGAGACACTGGGTCATCACTATCGCTTTTTACCTAGCTAATGTATATCTCCATTTCAGCAGCATGCCCATTTGACGGCATATGCACAGGTTTTAATTGCTTTTATTAGCCAAACCATTTATTTCATTGCTGTCATCCAACACAAACAATTCCCCATTAAAATGTACAGTACACAGACATCATCCCAGGTTGTGTTTATAGGATCCAGGTTTAGTTACTTAGCTTTCCTTTTTACATATGCATTAACCAGATTTTAATTATATTTAGTTTGCCAATGAAAACCAAATGCTTTCCATGAGGTTTGTGCGATATTGATACAAATGCATTTGCCAGGCCCAGAAGTAAAACATGGCACTCTCACATCCCTCACCAGGTGGCTGAATGTAAACGTGGCTTGTGGCATTCCTCTTTGGTGTTTCTATAGAAATTCATTATTTTGTCAGTAGTGTGAGATTCTGCACTCAAATGTCCAAAAATCATATAACATATTTTAACAAACCTTCTGCTAATGACCCAGTACTGTGTAAGAAATGTTTGTTTTGCCAATCTTCCTGCAGAGAAATTCTTCAAAGAAATTCATGAGGAAAATGCCTTCAAGTATCACTCAGAGGCCTTTTCTTCATGAATTTTGTTAACTTCATTAAATGCAGACAACAAGACTGTAGAGTCTGTCTAATTGCAGCCTGATAAACGGTCTTTGCTGTCAACCCCAGTGGACCGATGGGGTGTGGTACTGACCACGGTACTCTGACTTAAATTACACTGAGCACTGTAACAGTCCGGGCGGCTGTGCCTGCCAAAACCTCCCCACAATGGCCACTCATCTCAGCTCCACCAGGCAGGCTCAGACTGTGGCAGAGTTCACAATCAGGCCATTTCATATTAGAAGACCCAAATCTCAAGGTGGTGCAGCAGATTCTTAGCTGTAACTATCCTGAGAAAGTGCCAGGGGCCTGATGTATTTTGCAGTGACAGCACAGGAACGTCATGTGTGGTGCTTCTTAAAAAAATAGATAGACAGTCTTTTGGGTCATTACCATTAAAAAGTCTCTAGAGTCTTTTGTGCTGCACCTTGTGATGATGAATCAGACACTGAAGGAGCTCTGTCACCACATTAGTTCACCATAGAAGCAACAGCAGCTGTTGTATAAGATACAGTTTAGTCCTTAACCTCGTCTGTGCTAACTGCCTTCAGGCTGTCCAGACTGCATTCCCAGCGCACCACCACAGAGAACAATGCACTGACCACCAATAACTGCCACAGAGCTGTCTGCTTTAGATTTGAAAAGCTAAAAGCCCAGAAAAAACCATTATCTGTACCAGACGTTATGCAAAATACCTCTTATATTGATATAAGAAGTTGTTACGATATAAAAAAAAATCATCTATTCGGTTGTAGTTCCATTGAATACTGTGGAGTGAATTTGTCTTGGATAATTCAGATCTGAATACAATCTAGACACGAGGCGAATGTTAATAGGAGCTGCAAAGAGAGCCACTGTGTCACATGGCTCAGTCTCATTGTGATTAATATTGAATGTGTGCTAGTAGATTGTGACTAGAGTGGTTAGCTTGTGCCATACTTATATGGAACAAGGAGATGGGAGGGTCAACCACCTGACGTGAGTAAATGACTGTTGGTTGACTTGGAGTGGCAAACAGCGAAGGTTTAAAACCCTTGGCGTCAATCCTGTTAAAACCTATTGCCCGTAGTAATGGTAGAAAATACTGATATTTCATACTTGGCCTTTTGACACAACCAGTAAATTCTCTTCTTAACAAAAGCACCTGCCTGGACTTAAACTAAACTTCAATAAACTCAATTTATCCTGAGTGACTGCTCGTTTGTAAATGCAAATAGACACAATCTGATCACTCAGCTTCCACGAGGACAGACAACGTCGGAGCGATTTATGAATGGCTCAGATAACATTCACAACAAAAGGGAAGATAAATGGGTCAATATATTTTCTCTTGCGCTCTCATAATAATTTATCTTCAGCATTGAGTGGCGGCAGCCATCTTAATACCACTAAATGTTGTTAACACCGGATCGTTCTGCTGCAACTGCTCCACAGACAGAGTGTCTGAGCATGCTCGGGAATCTCTGACTTTTAGGCAGGTAGGAAGTCTGATAACAGTTGGACATTTTTTCAAAAAGGGCAGTTCGTGTTAGAGAGCCCTCTGCTTCTCCGAGTGGCAATTTACGAATACCACAATTTTAACAAACCCATTGAGCTCTCCTACGCTCTCTTGACTGCCAAACACCCAGTAACCATTGTGCTCCATGCTTTCCTCCCCCTCACCCAATCACCTGCACTGCTTATGTACAGGTCTAGTTTGCCAACAACTTGATATTTCATATTGCTTGGGACATAAAATTGGATCTAAAATCAGAACTGAGAATTCCTTATAAAATATCAATTCAGCCATGCACCACATTGTCACCAAAGAACAGTACAGCACATGGCAACTAGGGAAATTATTGGACATCTACATCTCACATGAGACAGCTCACATTTGACCATAAAAATACAAATGAATGACTTATGTTTATTTAGTAACTAAGGAGGAGCACCCATACATAAAATAGCCCAAACTGTCTACAAGTCTTAGGTTAGGGTTAGGGTTATCTGAGAAAAATGTATTTCAGTAGTTTCTTTTTACCTGCATTATGTGATTTCTTTGGCCACTGCGGGGCAGCGAACACAACATTCATCACATTTTAAGTTGAAGTGGCAAATTTGTTTGCAAACATTTGCTTACTGTATTGACACATCCAGCATTTACTGAGCAACATTATCCTTTATTTCTCTTTTAGCTCGGTTTTTGGTCTCTACCAACTCCTAAGGGAAATCTCTGGCTCTTTAGCTGTCAAATGCTCCACTACGTTCCCCAGTTAGTTGCTAACTGTGTCCATTTGGTATTTGGTGCTGAGCAGGTAGTGTACAGTGGGCTTTTTAGAGCTTTTTAGTTGAAAAGAGCTGCCTGTTGTCATTTCATACTTTATCATAAGAAGAAAAGAAAAAAAGATCGATAGCTGCTTTAAGTTTAGACAACAGCTGGAGAAGTTGCATTTCCACTGGGTTCAAAGACAATGTGTTAGGAAAGTCAGCAATGTGAAGATGTATTTTCCCTGTACTGGTCGCTCTCATTGGATGACATGGATTTTCTGATTTGGTGGAAATGAGCTGGCTGAATGAAAAAGAGCTCCCTTGCTATATTTTTGTCCTTTAGTAACACTGCAACACTGCATAATAAAATAACTTTGTGTCACCCTTGGTTTGCACGCCGATCCGGCTACAGGCAGTTAGGAGACAAATTTGGTCAAGAAATGTATACATATACATTTTTTCTACATTTCAAACACGGAACCATATAAAACAGCGGCTTGCTCTTCTGAGAGCCAGCCATCCAGTGCTGGGCCCCAGTACTTAGTGTGACGCTGGCTCTCCTGGTGTGTTGGAGGTGTGTGATGAATGAGATTCTCTAATACAGGGAGACATTTCAGAGGCATGCAATTTTAAATCCTCATATTGTGGCAACTAAGTGTACAAGTTAAGGTCTAGTGAATATTCTCATCAGTAATTATAGTCTGCAGCCATGTATAATAAATTCAGTGTATAATGCGCCTAAGCAGCATCCCCATCCTCAGCATAATGCAGAACACAGGATTGTTTTCTGCATGTGCACTCTTGCATTTAGAAATATGGAGAGGAGAACTACACCCTCCACGACTCATTATTTTAATTCAAACACGCAGTGTGGCTCGTTATCCAGTTTGATTCATGTAACCTGCTTTTACAATTATAAGGATGAACTTCTTTTTGTCTCTCTTTGTTTTTTTTTTTTTTTTGGGTAAATCAACTTGTGCAATGCTCCGCAGGAAACCAGCAGGGTGCAGACATGAGCTAAAACGTAACCTCCATCAAAATAATCTTTCCGGGATGGAGTTTGACGGCGAACTTCCTACAGCATGAAACAATTCCTAATGTAACGCGCATCCCAGCACTGCAGTTCCCATCTCGGCGAGTAGACGCGCGCGTGACACGAAGCCGCGTTTCCTTTCCGACGATGGAGATCTGACGTGTGCAGCCCTACTGGGTGCGCGGACAGAGGAGAAAGTGGGTGTTGCACGCTGGTTGTGCCGTGTGGCTCCACGGTGCTTCAGCACAGATGAGCTCAGCCAGCCGTCGTATAGGAGCCCGCCAATCTGAGGAGGCGCGAGGACGGCAGCCCGCTGGGAAGAGCGGAGCGGGTCGCTTTTTTGCGCAAAGGCTGCCGACTTTCTGCAGAGTGAACAGGGAGAAGCGTCAGGGACCGCGCGCCCGTGAGGTTCCGTGGATTTGTAGGTTGCCTGGATGGATGGATGGATGGATGGATGGATGGACGGACGGACTTCGGGCTGAGCGGCTGATGAGACGAAACCTACTTTAAACACTCTGGCTCTTCATTTTCTTCTTCTTTTTTGCAGCTTTGTCCCCCCCCCCCATCCCTCCACCCCTCCACCCCTCTTTATAGGATGCCAGGATTTCGTTCATCATACTCTGTCCACTTCAAGCCAGGCTGCTCATTTGGAAGGACGCCAGACCTCCAGCCCGTCAAATCTGCAAGTTCAGGCCAATAAATTGTGACATTGTGTGTCAGCCTTGGAATAAGAAATCGATGCCCAAGGAAAGGGAGGCGACATTCTTCCGGAATTTTAACAATCTGTATCCCCGCTGTGCTTATAAATATGCGATTTGCCTGGATTTGGTTGGTTCGGTCCGGCTTCACGCTTTCCCAGCTGGAGCAGCGCTGATGGTGACTGATTATTGCTGTTGATTTTGTCCATGCAAGACTCGGGGTGGAAACATGTCTGGCCACTTCTTTGAGGGGATCACTGCTATCAGAGATGGCATTTTGGTCCAGCACTTCGGTCTTCACCTCTAAAGTGCCCCGGAAAATCTTATTCATGTTCACCCTCTCCCTCTCCGTCACCTACCTGTTCTACAGCTTGATGAGCTGCTACAACTCGCTGCAGTTCCCGCTGCAAGAGAACTACGCGTATCAGGGGAGGCCGGCGACGGAGGAGACAACTTTTGCGACGCTGAGGGAGAAACTTTACTCCGCCTCCCAGGGCTTCGCCGAATTCGCCGAGGCCGAGCGAACCACCGCGGCTTCCACCGTGAAGGAGCATGCCGAGGCCGAACAGAGGGCGGTGGAGTGGATTAGGACTCAGGCGTCTCCGACTAGACCCGCGGCGGTGCTGGAGAGGGAGCGCCAGGGCTTCAGCACCACGGACAGCGCACTCAGGGCGAACTGCACCATGGATTACGGAGAGAAGAAACTTCCCCAAGCCATCATCATCGGGGTGAAGAAGGGGGGGACCAGAGCCCTGCTGGAGGCTCTCAGGGTGCACCCGGACGTCAGAGCCGTTGGGAATGAGCCACACTTCTTTGACAGGAACTACGAGAAGGGGCTGGACTGGTACCGGTGAGTGTGTTTCGGGGGTTTTTTTTTTTTGGTCCAACGCACACTTTAAGCTGCTGGCTACTGCTCCCAAAGAACGCCATTGTGGTTTTAGTCATTCGGGTCTTCATTCATTTGTGGGAGGCAAGAAAATCAATTGGCTAGAGGCTTAAAATCTGCGTGGGATAGATAATCAATCACAGTGACAATAGTTTCTGCCTGTCAAACTGTGGTGACGCAAACTTTTCAGCCTGTGCTACATTAGGCTGCATTATTACCAGCTGATTTTCAGTTGTGATAAAAAGAACCTCTCTATTGGATTGTGTGCGATGGATTCTCTCACTCAGGCAAGCCTCTGCACGTTGATTTTTATTTTGCCTTTAGTGACACAAATGAAAAGCAACGGCTCACTGGAACTGTAGGAAAACAGATTTAAAATCCTTTAAGAGCAGCTTTGGAAAGTGCTTCCTGATGCACATATGATTTGTAGAAATTGGTAAAACTCTGCATTGGTCCTTTAGAAGACTGTAACAGTAACTGAACAAAGTGGCTTCTATAAACTTGTGTTGAGAGTCCTATTGGCGGAGTTTAAAATTAAGTATGGAAGTAGCTGAACTGTTTTCACTTTGTTTTTGAATCATAAGGTGTGAATTATTATATACCGAACCCCGTTCAAAGACAGCAGTTCTGTCCTGCCGTGTCAAGTGATGTTCTGTCACAAAGTTTAGACCTTTAACAGGGTTGCACAGTATTTACACACATAGGCTGCACGCAAACGCACACAGAGGAGTGTCACTGTATAGTTTTAGCTCTTTTTTAACGTCCGATTCAAGGTTGTTTGCTCTCAAAAGCAAAATCCCATTTTACTTTAAAGTGTTTTGATGGAGCCACTGTGTGCTTCAGGCTGGTCCCTGTATCCACTGGTGGAACTGAAACACACAACACACAGTGAGAAAACAATGATGCTCTTATTAAATAATTCCTGTAATGCTGGTCATTTCTAGATGGTATTTTTGACATTGATCAAGATAAATTGGCTTATTATCCAGTTTGTTTCCTTTGCACTCTTAAAGTCACAGTCACGTTCGCAGATTATAAAAGAGGGACGGACTTCTTTTATAGAGCACGTTTGTATTTAAAGTCTTTTTTCCCCCTTGGTGATTACTCAATTTTGATCTTTGCAAGTCAGTCAGAATTTGCTCCTTTGCAGCAGAACATTCAGCCTATCAATTACCAGACCACCACCTGTACTTAAATTGTATATAATCTAACATGCAATAGTGCTGTAAGTGTTTTTCCTCAATTCTTTGCTACTTGTTCTCATAGGAGTGTGAATTGTTTACACCACCTCTCATGTGAGTGTGTGTGCAATGGTTGACATTCACTTTGAGTCCAGGTAAATTTGCCAGAAAATAACCTGTTTATCATTGAAGGATCATTCATGGTCAGTTGGTCATGGCTCAGTTAGGCGTTCTTCTAACATAATCATGTTTGACCAGGGGAATTCAAGATTTTCTAATGGAGTCAATGAGCTGATGAGAGCGACGCTGACTCAAGGTCCCTTCTGTTTCTCCGTAGAACCGGATCTGTTACGCCGGTGTTTGGGTTTGCGGAGCATCTGCTTTCATCTTGCTGCATAGACATGGGAGCTGTCGGCTGTTCATTTAGCCTGTGTTAATGCAAGCTGTTTCATTACGCTTACGGTGAAAGGCTCATTAAACAGGAGGATGACACGCTTACATAAATAATAAGTGTGCGCATGTGCTTTAGGGCCCAGGAGTCAAACAAATCCCTAAAGGGGCCTTGATGTTTTATCTGCCATTGTTCCGTGTAGAACGCTCATGCATTCAGGAAGAGGTGAGGGAACATACAGGCTACATTTTGCACCAATACATGCATATAAATTGAATGCGTAGATGGTTACAAATAATCATGAGTTGAGCCACTATATCAGTTACCAGATCCGGATATAGAAATTCATTCAGACCACGTTTGTTTGTTTCTAAATGGTGCATTATTCTGTCTCTCTTCTCTCGGTCTGTGGAGCTCCAGCTAATGTGCACTTAATGGAAGTGAAATTATGATCAGTTACAGATGTTTGCAACCATTTGACATTGGTGTAGTTGAATGAGACCAGCAATCTGATAAAATGTAATTCATAAATTTGGGCCCGTCTTAGTAACACCTGCTCCTCATTTTGATGGATGTGGTACTCGAGCTATGGGGAACGTAAAGCAAAGGCATCTCGTGAGCGCTTACACCTTCGTCAAAGCTCGTTCAGTCTGTTCTCGGTGAATGCGAGGTGAAGCTTGTGTTGACTGGTGATGTTTGCCCTTTACAGTTTATCCTGCACATAATCAGGTTTTTGCGAGCTCTAGAAAGAATTGGGATAGTGCGTTTGTGTGCATTTAGGGGGTTACTTTTCTTTTACTTTGTGTGATGCTGCGGAGGACATAAAAAACAGGATGAAGGAAAGTTCCACTGAGTTTTGTGCTCTGAATTAAAGAGCCTGCCATGAAGTGAGAATATACAGTTTGGGTTCATTGAGGTTCGCCTGGAGCCTTTGCCACTGCAGAACTGTGCGGTTCACCAAAGGTCATGGGCAGCAGACTCAGTCCACTTGAATAAGATTGTAAATCAGTAAACAAACTTTGATGTTAAATTTTTAACACACTATGAACACACTATTTGTCAGGGCTGGGGGTGTAGGCGGTGGAGGAAGGGCCCAAATGCAGTCAGCGTTGCGGGAAACGTGCTTTATTGAAGGAGAACTAAAAAGCACTTGCAAACAGTAAGGCGGATGCAAGGAAAAGCAAAGTCCAAAACACCGGCGTGAAACACAGAGAGTCCGGGGGAACACATGAAAGATCACAGGGAGCACACTAACGCAATGACACATGGACAATGAACAAACACGAGCCAAAGGAACTGAACCAGTATAAGTAGACACGGCACTAACGAGGGACCACAGGACAGGTGCACACTGGGAGCAGGTGAAACCAATCAACAATCAGGGAAACACAAGCGCAGCTTAGACAGGACACTGACTCAAACACAGGCGAACTAACGCTGTAAACCACAAAACCAGAAGTACACAGGACAAGCAACAGAAAACAAACACTCACACATACACAGATCATGACACTATTAACTTTTCAGCTGAAGCTTTTCTGTACAGAAGATGCTTTTTGTTGTCACTTGTTTATGGCGTAGGCATATCAGCTCTGGGTGTCATAAAGAGTCAGTTCCTCCAAGGATGTTGCCATTATCCTGGCAAATGTTTGATATGGTCAAATTTCAGTGACAGTAGAGGAGAAAAAAAGCAAAAATGTGCTCTTTTATGTGGGCAGCAGCACACGCCCCCTCCTATTATCCTCTCACTGTGTTGGGAATTAAAGCAACCGCCAGGCTCTCGCTGAAGTAAATACAGACAGCTACTTGTCAGTACATAATGTGTAAAGGCTGTAAGTTTGTTATATAGAGGGCTAATCCTAATAACTGCATCAAGCTTCAAGTTATTTGGAAAAAATATTTCATAAAAAAAGAAGGTAATTGGCCATTGGCTTTGACAAAACTGCAACTGAAACATTTTCAGATCTCTGACCTGTGTCTTGTTGCTGTGTGAGAGGATGCACAGCGAGTTGTACTCTAAATCACATAATTTTGCAATCTGCAATTGATGAAATAAGATGAAATAAACATAATATATAGGTAGGAGAAAAAGAAAAAATTGAAAAATTAACAGGCCTGCTTTATATTGACTTAATTTGCATAGAATTCTGCTTCAAAACTAGCACAATGTTGTTTTTACTGTTTTGCTGTTCTGTTATACTATAATTTAGCAAAACGTGCAAAAGAAACTCTAAGAACTATTAAGTCTAAGATGCAGGAAATCATCATATATATCACACATATCATATATGATCATATGAATATGGAACTTTCCTGTTCATTAAGAGTAGCTGAAGGGTAACAATGCTTTCAGACCTTTTGTATTTTTATGTTTGTATGTATTTTGCTTACTTGGTTCCTGGAGTTGTTTGGACATGTTTAAAATCAGTCTCTAAAGTAGTTCTTACAGTGATCACTTGCCGCAAAGAATTTTTCCATGTCCAATAAGAGATTCTGCACAAATCCAGCACGCATCTCATATTCACATCAGGACTCCAAGTTTATTGTGGGCCTGCTATGAGCCTCCATAGACGGGCCCAGATTGGTGATTGGTGCTGCTTTCCTGTTTTTAGCACTCTTGGACAGTTTCTCCAGTGTGTTTTGGGCTTACTTGAACAAGCAATTAGCAATGTAGTACCATCATTAGCGTACACAGAGGACTTTCAACAGCCAATTGGCGCTTCTAATGTTGCCTCTATTTCTGAGTAAAGAAGATGAGCCACCACCGCAAGGATTTAATTTATCTGTTCTCTTGAGCATGCCTCAACCTGCTGCAAACGCCCATACTGGAATAGGACGCGTTTGACGCACGATGACCAATACAGTAAATGTTACTCCAGCTCTGTGCCAGTATTCACATACTTTAGTGGAATTATAATGTGCCTCATAAATTGTGCTGACGATTGTCACTGATTATCGATCAGACAAGGAGATTCATGCCCGCTGTGGGTGAGCATTCTCAGTAGGAATTCACACTGGTTAGGGGGGCCAGACTAATGAGGGCTTATTAGTGAGTTTGACTGCTTGGTATTTTCGGAATTTCTGCAAAATGTCAAACAAATGGCGTTTACATTACTGCAAACAAATAGGGTTTAAAAGGAGCAACTGCTGTCTTTGCCATGTATTAATAATTATTTGAGGCAGGGAGAAAAAGGCGGCACGACCGCTTACAAAGGAATCTTGTTGTTTTTCTGATTTAAACGTGCTTAAAGTGTAATATTAAATGTTCAAGCTCTGTAACATTTGAGATCACCTGCAGATTCACAGTGGCAGTAACAGAATTCCGCATTGTTAAAAATAACACCATTTTGAAAAGTGTCAGATTGTCCGTTTCAGTAATTCCAATTGAAAAGTATGTGTGACCAGGTCAAATGATACAGCAGGAGGCATGAGGTTTCTCATCTACTGAGGCTCAATGGAAGTCTGCTCTGCATTGATGTGTGAACTGGGCAGTCAGCAAAGTGGGAGCAGTTATTTCAGTCTATTCACAAGGACTAAGAACGACTAAGGACTTCACACTCAAAAAACCTTGTGTGGAGCACTTGTGGTGAGAAATATTCTAAGTAATAATCAAACTACTGTATGTAACTAATATGTAATTACATAATTCTAAATGTTGAAGCATGAATGTGTCCTCAGACATCTCAGCAATGTATGAGCAAAAGCTGATATTCACGATAATGAAAAGTGCATTTCATTCTATATGTGTGTGTCTAAATTTAGACTTTGGTACAATGAGTATCTGTATTTGCCAGAGGTGCAAAGGTGGACTGATACTTATCGAAAAAACGATACAAGAGTCAGAGATATAGCTACATCGACACAACCACAGATCCAAACCAAATTCTGTGAGAAATTTATCAAAAATCGATGTGGCTGAGAAACGCCGATCTTAAAGTTTCAGGTAACGCTGCCTCCGTGTCCTTGTGCTTTGCACCAGAAGAGTGTGTCTGTGTGTGTGTGTGCATGGGTGTGTGCAACCTGCCCACCCCTCCATGTAACACACAGTACCTACTTCAAGACATCCTCTTCCTGAAAATGACCCTACGAGGAAGAAAGTCAGTCTCCATCAGGCACAACACTGGCAGGAATTCTCAACTAAAGAAATATGTCATGCAAAAGTATGCATGGCAAAATACAAAATAATAATGCGCTGATGGAAAAATAACCAGATATAATCCGTTGAATCAGCTTTGAATCACAGTCAAATGTATCTGCATTGTATCATATTGTGGACCATGTGAATAAATACATATTAAATCATCTGAGAACCATAAATTATACATCTCTCATTTCAAGACTTAACAGTATTTAAGATCGATTTATATACTGTTCTTCATCAAATAACTGCCACTAAGAGTATATACTCCAAGGCAAGAGTAGCCAGAAGACAATACAGAAACGATTGTCCCTCTGTCTAACAGGAATGTAGATCCTGCATATGAAGCCTACTGCTAACACAGTACAGCTGCCACCTTTTGTAACACCATAGTTTCACCACAAACTCTATGGATTTGACCCAGTGATAAAGGATTTATTGCCAAGCTGACCTGTTTATGAGGCGCATGCGTCATTTATCAAAATCATAGCCGCACAGTCGGCACTTGGCAGCACTAAATTCAAAGCGTATATTAAAGGAGAAAAAGACAAAGCAACAGCAGGTCATAATCTAAACATCTTTAGTCTAGCAGTTTCCATGACTTTCATCAGCAGTATAAACAAGTCCAAGAACGTTATAAAGTCACCTGGAAATAGATATCTCTCGCTCGCATGTGTGAAAATCACCGGTTCAGCGTTCAATGTTTCCTGTGCATCTTTTGTCTCCTCTGGAGATACATGAGATAAATCAGCTAACTGTGAACCAGAACCAAAGTTTTACTGAGGTTTGCAAGCTCTAATACCACTGTGTTATTAAAATGACACTTTAACCCTCTATGCAATAAAAGTAGAGGGGATGTGCCTATAAATCTTTAGAGCGGTGTTCTTATCCTTTCAGGGCTGCGTCCCTGAGCTAAGAAATGAGTCAGCAATAGCTTCCAGCTCCGTGGTGATTAGTCCCAGTAGCCATTGTTTTTGTTCCAGCACACTATGAAACTATTTTTATTTTTGTTGCTGACTTTTTTGAATCATCTTTTCTTAATGCTTCATGAGATGTCCCAGAATGAGCCTTCCCATTTCCAAGGACTTGTCTCTTTGTGTGAGTTGTAATGTGCTCTAATCAATAGATCCTACACAGCTACAAAACTTCCACCGCGACCAAGGTCATACAGTTGAGTTTGTTCACTCCTCACCATTTCAAAGACATGGATCCTGTCTTTTTATTGCATTGTAGAAATTTCACATCCCTTTTTTTGTTGAAATATTAAAGTCTATTCATGGAGGCAGTGTCAGTGTTACACGTATTCAGCCGCTGTGGGACTTTGAAGGAACAGTGTGTACTGCAGCACAGGCTTTAATGTGCCTGCAACCTTCGGTCGTAAGACAGGACCCAGTGACAGGGGGTGCGTAATGGAGACATGGATCCATTGCCTAGCCCAACAGCAGAAAGTCTAAATCCAGCGTTCATCCCTTGTTTTCCCTGCCTTCTCTGTCTCAGCTGCCCCATGCAGCTTAGCCCCTGACTCTTGCCACCTGACTGGAAGCCCGTGACTCCACTCAGTGGGGAGATGGGAAAGAGCAAGGTGGGCCTGATCCCCGAGCAGGCAGGATGCCATCCCTTCCAGCTGGTCCTGTGTGCTGCTGCAGTGCCTCTCTGTCCCACTCCTTCCCAACATGGCAGAATCTGCTTACGCCTGATAAGACGGAGCCAAGACTCACAAGGATGCACCTCTGAGTGCTCCGATGCCAGGGCTGTAGTTGTGGAATTAAACTTTTTAATTAGCAGCATACCCCTGTGCCGTCTAGAGAGTGGACCACTTCAGTACAGTCTTTCTCATTGCCCAGCCTCTTTCCACTTGATTAAACTCCCAAGCTTCATGGAGCTGTGAGGTTCCAGTTACCACAGGAGCAATGATGTTTATTTCTTGTTTGAGCATCTCTTTAGATGCGGCATAGCACAAGAACGTTACTCGTTATATCCTACAACTAGAACGCACAGCTCTTTTTCTCCTGCTCTACCTCAAACACAGTAGCATATACTGTAAATCAAGGTATTCAACAGTAAGCCCACTGTACGTGCTTCCATGTTATTCCTGTTCACCCTGTTGGAACAATATGATGAAGTCGTCTTCTCCATGAATAAGAAGTGACATATCATTTTTAAAAAGGCTCCTCTGTGATTATTAAACATTCAGCTGATTGATTGTCAAGTGTAATGGTGGAGTGCCAGTGAGTGGCTGTGCAATTGCAAAGGTAAATTTCACATCCACATGTTTTAGAGTTGATATCATTCTAGTTGCATTGTTAATGGTTTCTTGAATGGAAACATTTATACACGGTTGTATCGAGTTATGGAAATCAAAAATGGTACGTCTGTCAAGTAGTTTATTTACATGCACACTAGCCTCTGTTACGTTTTATCCTGTTATCGTGGCTCCTGAACATCTGTGTTTGTGTCATTTGCATACAGACTTTGTCTTATGGATGTCCACCACATTTTAGAATTCCAATGTGAATTGTTTTTTTCACCATTTTTGGCCTACATGTTAGGCCTGCATTAAAGGAATAGCTCAACATTTTATGGAAATACACTTATTTGCTTTCCTGCCGAGAGTTAGAGGAGAACATCAATACCACTCTCATGTCTGTAAGGTTAATAAAGGTATCACCAGCAGCTGGTTAGCTTAGCTTAGCACAAAGACTGGAAACAGGGGGAAACTGCTAGCCCATGTGTATTTAAAAGGTAATATAGTCCGCCTACCAGCGCCTCAAAAGCAAGTGCAGACACGGGAGTGGTACTGATCACCTTACCGTTACTCGCAGCAAGAATGCAAATAAGCGTTGTTTCTCAAAATATCAAACTGTTCCTTTAAGGTTAGGTCAATTTAAGTCAGTGTTGCTTTTTCCAGTGTCTATCCAAGGACACAATCGTAAATCATTCAAATCATCTGTTGTTTGTAAGACACCCGTAGTATGAACATTTTGCCACTTTCATTAAAGAGGTTTCCACATTATGTGCCTAAATACATTATTCAGGCGGCAAAATACATTTCTTGTTTATATGAGGCAGGGTTGAACTAGAAGGACACGTTAAATATGTTTTTCTGCAGATGGACCATCACAGATTTGTCAGAAGGTATTCAGCATCATCAGGTTTTGAATTATTGAAATCTCAGGTGAAATGTTCCTTTTGTAATACACCGCAGATTAGAATTTCAACAAGTACAGCCACAAAGCTGCAACTATTACAGCACAGCTAATTAGTACAACTGCTACAACACTATTCTCCCAGTTTCAAATTTTCTGCAGCAAGTATCCTAATAACGTGGATCAACAAAACTGAGCACAGTGCTGAATTACCTTTCAGGAGGGTTTTTCCTTTCAGGGGCGTTTTGTTTCGGCTGAATAGAGGCTCCGGGATTACAGATTGGTTTGATCTTATTCTAGCGATTGGTATTGTAACATGGGAATTATGGAAGGAGTAATACCGCTCCATCCTTTTTGCATATGGAGGAAAAAAAACAACCTCTTGAGCAGTTAATGGCTATAGCCAATTTCATCCTGCCTTCGGTCGTGTTTGGAATTCATCTGCATTTCTCTTTTCTCTCACACACATTCGTCTCATTCTCGTGCCCTGCTGTAGCTCCACTCCGATGCTTTCAAGTGGAAGTCTATTTTACTTATGGTTAGAATTTAATTCACCGTTTTTTTCCCCTCTCTTCCATTGCTATGAAGTGGCCGTGGGTTATGGTTCACCATCAAGGCTCATATCCACTTTTTTTGTGTGTCCATCAAAAGAGCCAGATAAAATTCAGAGCGGCCCTCTCCTCTGTTGTTGCTGGGATGGAAGGGAGGATTTAGGCTTGTTTTTTTGTTCCACGACATGGAAAGATTGTGTGAAATGAAAGACATAGCTTCATCTGTTAAATTATTTATTTCGGACCCAAAATAAAAGTATAAGCTCAAGTCATTTATGCTCAAAGGGATTCATCTCTCCTAAAACATTCCTTGAAGGCAACAGAATTGCCATGATGTGCTTCTAGTCTGGAGGAACAATGATTCTGTTCAGCAGAATGCTGGTTTACAGATGTCTTTAAATCTCTGCAAATAAGACTACCTTGGGACAAATACGCATGTCAATCATACTTGTCAAGATTCCAATTTTCCTTCCACATCTCCTAGAGCACTTGCTCTGCTCATGCTCCTTATTGGCTGCGAGGGATGTGGTCTCATGACACAAGCTGATGCATTTGTTCAGTCAAAGGGAAAACCGTGACAGGAATGCCATGAAGCCAAGATACGGGGACTGCTGGGAGTACGTTTCAAACGTGTGTCCACGAGCTGATACTGTTTCTGTAGTCTTTCTGCTGAGGGATGAAAATGTTGGCTTCTCCCACTAATATCAAAACAGCTGCTAATCATAGATACAATTTCATCTATTTTTCAGGTTTCTCATTTTTTACCAATTATCTATTTTTTTTTTTAATCAAGGACTTGATGGAAATGAAAAGTTAGGACCAAATGCATCTTGCGCTTCAGTTCAGCAGCAACCTGACAGACTTAATTCAATTATGGCTGTGTGACGTGTTGAGACTCCGGAGGTGCGAGGTAATTTCTCTGTTTACACCCCTGAGTCACTGTCACAAACAAAGACAAACACATTCATTGGCTTCCAGGATCTTGTTTGCTGTGATTGTCCCATCGCCTTTGAAGTTTCTCATCGCTTTATGTTGTTTACTTATTCATGCTCTTTCTTTCCCCCAAATCACCATGGGGTACTCGGTTAGAATAATTTTAGCACAGTGTGAAACAATGTATGAGCTTGGTATTAGATGTGTAAACTGCACTCAACACGCTTCTTACATACATTAGAGACACCGCTGAGCTGGATTGACTGGCACTTTGAAGAGGAAATCTTCAATCAGTAAAATCCTGATTTCACAACTCTGTGATGAACTATCTCTGCCACCAGCACGCTCAGTGCGTTTGGTATGTTCGAAGTCATTTGGTATTTGCCTAACACCACTGAGGCTTGGATTAAGCCAATGAAATGCAAAAGGGCGCTTTAAGGGATTATGTTAATTGCTAATGGCTGCATCAGGAGGTGATTGTTTTCTCTGGATAATTTGGATTATTGGCATTAGAGATTTAGGAGGGAGTTGACGTGTTCTGCCTTTCTAATAAGGTTGTTGTTACCTGCTCTCAACCATGAAGCCAACTCTTCCTTGTGGGGGCTTTTGATATGGGTGATACATTGTCTTCTATGCACAATGCACCACACAGCCACACACAATAAAATCAGCAATGAATTGTGATTCAGACAAAGAGAGAAACTGGTAACACTTTTAGTTGAAGTAGCGCTCATAATATGGTGTTAGGGCTAATGGGGCTAAGGGGGAGAATCTGTTGTTTGAAAACCAACATTCACATACATCAATGTATATAACCGCCAGCATTAAAGCATTTGAATCAGGACTGCTAGAAACAAGGAGCTGCAGTTAATCAGCATGGCTTTCCACGGTGCATATTCACCTAAATGTAAACAAATGTAGACACAAAAACAGGGTTCAGGTGAAACCCACAGCTTACTGGCTGACTGTGCAGCATTTGGCATTTCTGAGTAGCCTATTTATTATGAAGATAACAATATGTGGCATGCCTATGAAGCATATGCAGTGACAATGAGATAATAATAAAGGAAATCGGGATAACAAAGCGTTAAAGGACCCGGTGTCTCATGCAGGCACATCGCACCCGCGGGAGTTACTGGTGTTGTGACAACTACACTTTCACAGGAACATGTTAATGACATAAAAGCAAATCAGATAACGGCTATTTAACTAGTTGGTAATATAGAATTTCCTTTATTAATGTTATGTGATGTGTCAGATAACAGTCATAGAACATAAAATGAAATCACTAAAGTCATATGTGTTCCTATACAGTCCTTTACAGAGTCTAACCTTAGTTAGCCTTCAGTGTCTGTCTGTAAGCAACAGCTTCATCACTACAGGGGCCGCAATTCAGTATGTGCTTTTATTTGAGCATTCTGTCAGGGACAAAACTGTAAAAACATACCATTCTGCTTTCAGTCTGTTGCAGGATTTGGAACCTTGACTTCTTTCTTTTTCACAAGGAAGTTCATGTGAACTGCTCTTGGTTAGTCATTCCATGCATTTTAAGTACGCCCATGGTGAATCTCCCAATAGTCGCTCTCTACTCTAATCGACCTCTAGTTTGTTTCATGTCTACAAGACAGGAGGAGGCAGAATCCTAAGTATGAATTGATTTTTGAATGAGCATACATTTGCTTTTAAACACCTGCAGAATACTACAGGGGCTGTGCTGCGCAGCAAACAGGCTGTCTTAACTGATTTGAGTAATAAACAAGGACATGGTTCCTGTCTTTTGACTCAAGGTCACTCTTAAACTGTGTCCTCTGGTCCTTATAAAAGGACCAACTTACCATGAAAGTGTATCTAGGCCGAGGTGAGAAGGTATCTGCCGTAACTAATGGGTTTATTTAATTCAATTTATTGCTCCAGCCGCTGCATCATATGAGACATGCTGGTCACTGTAAGATTGAGGATTCTTCATGAAAGAAAGAGAGATTAACCCCCTTTTCAAAAGGGTGGAATACACTCTCATGTCATGCTGGATTTTCATGCCTAGATAGCTGGATGTATAAATCTGCAGAACTAAATGAATATAGGTTTGTGGTGAAATGGGGCTCTCAAGCTTATTTCGTACAAGCCTTCTAATCAGCGTCACGCTGGGGCTATGCTCGCCGAGCTGAGAATCTGTAATAAATGAGGGCTTTGTCAACGTGTCCACTGTTGGATGCAGGGAAGCAGTGTCTTTTGATTTCAATGTGTCAGCCGAAAGGCACTCCAGCATATTTGTCCAAGCAAATGTTTACCATTCACTGCTATCTTTTCCATCTATTGTGTATTTCTATGGATTGAGAATGCCATTCTCTTTTTCACCCTCAGCGTATTGAAATAATTAATTCATCCTTAATACTATTATGTTGGCTACATGTCAGATCGTATCTGCCTCTTAACACATTGTCTCCAATTAACATTTTCCAAATTTCTGATGCAATCTGTGGAATACAAATGAAGCCGTCCCAGCAGCTGCTGACTCTGTGTTGTCTCAGGTCAGAGCGAATTACTTTCTTTTAAATTTGTTTTGTAATACAGCTCATTTTTACAGGAATAAACACGTACGCTCTTACACATTGTGTAAACTCAACAAAGACTTCAGGGTTTTAGAAAATTAATGTGCCATGATAATTAGTTAAGCAACGGAGCAATGCCTAAGGAAGGAATTTCACACCTTGAATTTAATAATATATAGCATAATTTGCCTTGAATGTATTGTGCATGTGTTTCTTCATGTTAGTTCACAGTCCTTGTGTTTTCACATCTGACCGATGGATCATCACATACTGGCCATGACTGATGGTCACCTCATGTGTTTTAATGGATGGTTTCACTTGACTGTACGTTCAGACCTTTCTTGCGTGTGGTCTCATGTTTATGCTGCTTTGTCCATTTACAAACAGGCATCAGGACAGAATGCATTAATGCCTTCTGTTAATTTCTCAAAAACAAGTCAAAATCTGAAAATATGGCATTATAAACAGCAAACACATTGTTACAGGATGTTCAGTACACCACTATTTTCATTGTAAAAACCATTTGCTACTCTGCTCTTGAGGACCCGGAGCACCGCTCGCGTCTATCCTGCCAGGGAGTTGATTGCAGGTAATTGCCTTCACCTGGCGTCCCAGGTGTAAACCACTTCCTGATTACATGTTCATAGTGAAAACCGCAGGCCTTTAGGTCTAGAGGGCTTGGATTTAGAGCTACTGCCTTAAACACTTATCTACTTCCAAACCAATCTACTCTAATTGCTCTCCATCAATTCAGCAAATGTTTTTTTTTTTTTTAAAACATAATTTAGTATTACATTTCTTCATAAATGCAGCCAGAACAATGTCAACGAGAAATACATGTTTTGATTATTTTTTTTTTTTTACATTTGTCATTCTTTAGTCCACAGAGGAATGTCTGCAGAAGTAGGGTGGCAAGAAATTCTAACTTATAATGAGACAGTGGGTTACACAGACACTTTGACATCAGAGAGGCTATGCCCCCTGCCCTGGATAAGTGCTAACCCACAGAGTCAGACATGACTCTTTTTCAAATGAATTCATTGCTTTTTGTTTCCTGAGTCATTTCTTTTTTACTTCTGAAAGCTCGAAATCTGAAAAGCAAAACAATGTCCACTGCACGTTCTGTCAATTTTTGAAAGTCACCATTGAAATCGTGCGGTGAAAATTAATGTAATCATCCAGCCTCCTGGTGTTTTGACACAGTTACAAAAAAGAATGTCAGGTCTTAGAGCTATAAGCATGTAAAACAGGGAAATATCCCTCACCACGAACTACTATATGTGGTAGAATATCTGTGACTGGAGGAAGTTTAGGGAATAAGAAGCATTGTTTTATGAACCCAGATGTGGTAAATATGGAAAAGTGAAAAAGGGGAATTATATCTAGCATGTATGAATTCAAATGTAGCTCACAGGCAAAATCACCGTCCTGTATACTACACAGTTAAATGACCTCTTCAGCAGTGGGCACAGGAGTTTACGTGAAACCACCACATCAGATTAAGCATGTGATTAAGAGCATTCTCCCACCTGTAGATCCTTTGCTCTGGTCCGAATCAGTCGATGAGTTTGAAAACTTGGAAAGCTTTGTCCCCTTGGTTCCGAGGAAAATCCAGGCGAACCAAAATGCATCACTTGAAACCACGTGAGCACGTTCACTGTCCTTATTGGTCAGATGTGTCTGGGACAGGGGGCAAGATAGCAATTACAGGAAGAAGGTCCTGTGTTCCATACTAGTGCATATTTCTGTGAGAGAAACATTGCTATGCAATTTAACATGGAACAGCAGCACAGTTGGCATTTGCCCATAACAGTGATAATTATCTGGGCAATATACCAGGCAGAACTAAACCAGCAGAATGCCGAATGCACTTAGTGGAAACATCTTGAAAATACATTAAGGCTTCAGACTGCTGCTTTCAGACAACTGAACAGAATGCAAAGCACACCTGGCTACAGGAGACGTTTAACTCAAACTTGCGGAGTTTGATTGGTAGTTTGGTTGAATCGAAGTCGGCTCACGTTCCCACCACAAACGAACCCCTCCTGACCAAGACCACCTCCTCTAAAGCAATTTTGATCTCTATGAAATGTTGTACACACCTTTCCACATAGAGTTGTTGAAAGTCTGTGTTTGTCTATCATGCACCAGGAAAGTTGTGGGCCAAGTCATCCTTAAAACATATATGGTATACTTTCTGAATTGCTATATGGTAGCACAATCACATGTGCACATTTAGAAAAGGCGGTGAAGTGCTTAAGACCACATTTAGTCATGTTCCACAGCTTGTCCATCAGGCCATTTAATCTTTTTCTTCTAGACTCTTGAGTTTATCTTGATTGAGGTTTACATACATCTGGATTCCCTACAACATATCTAACAAATAGTTTTGATTTCAACATGTAAGTTCTTGGCCATGATGCACAAAGAGCTAGTGTCACCCACTGTCGGAACGTAACTGAAGTTGAAACTTATCTCAAATATACTGAGCATATACTATAAATGAGCTTTATAGAACATTGGCAGAGTGTGTGAGTCAATAAAAGTGTAAAGCCTCTCGCAAACACTATGAGTTGACAGACAGATCAAGTAGATGCGAGTAGGAGTCAAGGGACCATTACTTTGACGATGAGGAGGCTGCATCTAAAGACTGCTGTTGCATATAGCGACAGCTCTGGGGAAATACAGTAAGTGTGGTGATGCACGGTCTTGGCCATAACGTCTATTAAGGCTGTGAGAGGAAACATTGTGGAGCAGATGGGTGCCAGTTGTGTGCATACCACTGTTGGAATTTGACCAAATTAACATGTCAGAATGACAGAATAGCAGCAAATCTCCAAACCCCATGTTTTATTGCTTTGCTTCCGAATTTAAAGACTATTTAAAAACCTCCTACATTGGATAAATAAGGACATAACACAGAAATTCGGTTCTTCAAATGTGAAGAAGAGGAGCAGAACCGCAGAGTCAGAATGTGCTATTGGACCGTAGAATTCCTGCCGGCCCTGGTAACCATGTCGTCGGTCGCATTTCATGTGTTGCTCCTCACTGTTCATTATTTAAACATGAAAATACATTTTACAATGCAGATAGTTAATTATTAGCTTCATTTTGATACCCCCTCAAAATGTGACTTTTCTATCTGAGACCCGACGTATTTCTCACTGACACATGATGGTGGACCTTCCTCTACATGGGAGAAGCCTCTGGGTGTGATTTCCGCCTCCTCTATTCTAGTGTTGTGGTTTGTTTGTTTTGGAGCAGGTTCAGTGCCTTAGCTGGCCTCTTTATTACTGCATTCCCTAATGCCTTGATTTAATGCACTCTCAGAGGTCAGATATTGTGCTGGCAGCCACAGACCACTTCCTTCAACACCGCCCCATTAATAACAGCAAATAAATCAGGCCACACTGTGAATTTCCTCACTTGCATATTGGAGCTATTTGGGAGTGCTATGGGGACATCTTTATTACATAGAGGAGGTATATTGCCAAACATCTGTTTACACCTCAATCCAAAGTCCAGAACGTGTGGTCCATGTCCAAATTAATTAAAGGTACTATTCCCAGTGGGATGCTTACATTTGCATACCATTAGAAATCCTCAGAGGGCCTCAAATTGATTCGCGGAAGATTCATAAGTCCATGTAATGTTTACTCACTCGGCAAACGCTTCAACAAATGATTCTTTACTGGGAAAAGAACTGATATTCTTTTCTTTTTTAAGGTGATTTCTTGAAAGAATGCAGACAAGCATACACACCATAGCAAGACTGTGATGTATAGTTTGTAACAGAAACTGACATGATAGTGAATTGTTTATCTGTAGCCCAGTATGTGCGACGATTTGTAAGTAACCTGTTTGAAATGAAACAAAAGGTAAAATGAATCATTCCCCTCGCCTTTGCAGCAGCCTGGTTTCTGCACATACATATCAGATTTAGTTTCATCATCCGATGATATGGATGTGGTTAGACAGAAGAATTATTATTGTTGTCAGCATGTGTTTATCTTGATTTGGCCGTGTATAATCAACCTTATCCAGCACTCACCTTTCACTTTATTCAAGTGCAAATGTGCCATCAAAACCCTTTTTAGGAGATTGAACTTTGAATCATGCCAAATATCTTCTCTACTAAATAAATAAATGCATAAAGAAGTAAAAAACATAGACGAGTCTCCGGTTCTATGCTTACGAAGTCATTTATTTTGCTTGTGTACCATTAATCTCCCTCAACATTCCTCCCTTCACGTATCACATGAAAGCATAAATTGCTTCAGACTGCTCTCATGCAACAACGGCTCACACTGTCCATACTGTAACAGAGAAAAGCAGGCATAACATTCACACAGCTGCTCCCCAAGAGTAAAAGAATCAGTCCAAAATACATAGGACACCACTATTCATGCACATAATTATATTTTTGTGGAAATCGGTTTCGCCTAGAGTAGAATATTAACTTCACGCTCTTCTGAAGTAATCAAAGATTCTGCATTAATTACATACGCGAACAAAGGAATCTTGTTAATTGTGATAAACACGATCAAAGTTAATGAAGGAACGTAAATGCAAATAGGACCCTTGAACAATTATTGTGCACACGTGTGTGAGCGTGTGTGCATGTGCTGGCATGAGGAAAGTACCCTCTACGTGAAAAGTCCATGAGTCTGTGATGACTGGTGATTTTCTCAAGGAAAACCAAACATGCTGGTCTGACCAGCTGAATAATCAACACCATTACCCGTTCTATTTTTTTCTCCCCTTGCTATTAAAAATGAACAAGCACACTATAGCTGCAAATCTTGGCAGCAGGGACTTCGTCTTGATTTGCAAGGCAGCCAACGAAATGTCTTGGCGGGGGCGGGCATTCTCTCAGATGTTAAGAAGTATGAATTATGCAGAAAGCAGCTATTACAAAATTTATTTATCACTATATGTGATTTTATTGCATAGGGGGGAAGCAGGTGTGATTATATGTCATATATTTAAATGTAACAATTCCTGGAAGCTGATGTTGCAAACACTTGAGTGACAACAAAAGTGTCCAATTATCAGTTTTTCAGTTGTTCAATCACAATAATCTCATTACAACCCTGCAGTCATCTTAAGTGGATGCTAAGAATACAACTGAGAGCGCGAGAGTGAATGGATCTTATGTTTTCACTTCCATGCTCAACTAAATTATGCACTGGAGCATTGTTTATCCATCAAACCAGGCCCTGTTCCAGCAATCCACTCACAAAGAAATTCAGAATTAATTGGCAACACCAAAGTGGAGGCACAGCAAACAGACAACTTTCTTCCTCTGTCCATGAAGCAAATATTATCCAGCATGGGAAAAAAGCAGAGCTCGCTGTCTTTTATGTCTCATCCCGTTGGTTCTTCTGCCAAAACTCAGTTGCTCTGTGGAGTCTTTAACCTCTCCACCCCAGGTTCCCAAAGGCTCTAGCAGGAATATCTTGACTAAAATTAATGCAGCAGAGAGCAGCAACTGAGGAGGTAAATGAAGGATTGTGAATGACGGTCTGGTAATTGGCGTTTGCTACAGCTCTCCGTCCTCTCTTTCTGATCTGGGGACAGGAAGGGAATGGGAGTCGGGAAAAGGGAGGATGACAGGGCTTACTCAGCAGAAGAAGCCATTTGAAGTAGGGACACACATCACCCTTCTACCCTCTGCTCTTATAATAGCCCTTTTAGTGCACTCTTAAGTTACTTGCTTAGATACATATATTGCATGTGGCTTACCTGTTTGGAAAGTTACTCTTCGGCCTCGTGGAAAGAGTGCTGTTCATGCTCGATGGGAAGTGGAGGGGGGAGATGCTAAGAGATGCACCTTGGCGAGAGCCGTGTTTACCCATGAGCACTCAGCACAGTGACACATGCTCTCACTTTGACTAATAAATCATTGAAGGTCTGATGTGCATCGATGGGAATACGGTGTCAGTTTTGATACTTGATTAGCATTTCTGTCACTTCGCCTTATGTTTAACATATCTCCAGCTGTGCAACTCAATTCACACTGCCCATGGGCATGACTATGACGAAATATCCCACAAACTGACAGCCTGTCGGTGCAACACTTTGATAAATGTGCAATTTCACTGAATATTTGAGACAAATAAGATGCGTTGCAAGGGGTATTTGTTTTTATTTGGTTATATTATGTTTGCTTAGCTTGTTGTTTGCACCAAGGGTTTGAGAGTAATGCAATTTCAATCCTCTGTATGTCTTGTACGTGCTGCAGAATTGACAATAAAACAGACTTTGACTTTGACTTTGACTACGGTACACAACAATTAGAATGGGAGTCCTCTTTCTATGTAACACATAGGTTTTCTAGATTTCAGCTTTTTCGTTTGAATTATGATTTGTCCCTTTTTAAACAATGACTGCACCTTCTACCATTTCAAGCCAGTACAATTGAAGGGATGTGCATAACGACAATGCTTGTGTAAGCCGTGGCGTTCAGATGGTCGGCTGATACCAGGGAGCCCAAACTGTGCTAAGAAAACATTCCCTGCACCATTTCACTCATCACGCTGCCCAGACTGCATATTTGCTTTAGTTTATCGCGCCATTCTCGGTTAATTATAGACACCACAGAGCGCCAAAATCCCCGAAGATCAGCTGCTGCTGAAAGTCTGGTACCAGCAGCCATGACACGTCAAAAGTTGCGATCGCACGTCCTGCCTGTTCTGGTGATTCGATGAACAATAGCTGAACCTTTTAACCCTGCCTGTGTGATTTACATCCATGCTTTATTTATATACTGTATGACTCACTGATTAAAGCGAGCTGTTTGTATGCCCAGTAATGTGGAAATTGTGGAGTGTGTGATATTAAGTAGCATGCAGTATGAGGTTCACATCTCCCCTTAGAATATTATGTAAACAGTGTGCCTCTGCACAGATATGGGAATTACCATCCGGCCTTACCGTATGTTAACCTACGCTCAGCTCCGTCCTCCCCATCTGTCAAACTACTGTTCAAAACAGCGAAGGGGACAAATCTGTCTGTGACACTGACTGTACAGCTAAACAGACAAACCGTCTTATTTCAATTGTCACATCCCTGACAATACGACGCCCCCTCTCTGCTGACAACATGTAGCATTTAGTCACACCTTCATCCTTTTTATTCTGTTTCATTTCTGCGAATATTAGAAAAGCGTTTCAGTCGGCGAAATCCACCATCTGAGCAGAATGATCTCTGCTCTCAGCACAAGCACAAAGCACGAGAAAATAATTATAAAATACAACAAACACCTTCACACTCACACAAAATCACTTAGCTGATGAAATGACGCCCTCACATTGTTGACCCTCGTTTTTCAGAATGAATATATCACATATTGTGCTTTGAAAAACTGATTTATTTAGACTTTTTGAAGGATCAGAGTTAATGTGGCGGTGACCTTGGAATCCAACTGTAGTTTAATTGAGGTACGTGCATGGGCCACATTTTCATGCACACTCTTAATATGGTAATGAGAGGATATGTTAATATCCACCTTCATTCTTGTCCTCATTGATTCTGGCTGTAGTGATACCTGTCTGTCGTGTTGTCTGCTGCATCCCTAACAGTAACGCTGTCAGGATAGAGCCAGAGGTGGGGTGCAATTAACCCTTCCACAGACCTAACTGGCTTCCACATTCCTGGTAAAGTTAGAGCAGTGCAATAGCACATATCGGTGTGTGTAATCATTCATTCATTCCTTGGGGGACTGGCTAATATCTAGTCAATACGTCCATTACCCTACACCTAGCACAAACTAAAAACTGTCCTTAGATGGTCAATGGTAATGCATGGCAGTTGCTCTAAGCAATAAGTTAGTATCTGTGTGCATTGTTGATATTAATGCAAATGAAGGCGCATTTTCACTTATAAATTAAACCATTTCTATTGCTCATTTACACACTTTTATCCATAACATTTGCTGTGCAAAGTGCAAACCTTGTGCTCCTGATTACAGTTGGTTTTGTTGCTAAATAAAGAGGAAATGGATCGCTGATCATTTTTTAACCACGCTTCATGAGGCAATTCAGAAATATTCTGTATTGTTGAACTGTTACATTTTAATGAACGCAGTAACAACACACACGTAACAAAGGCAAGTGTTAGCACACACGTGTAGTGTTCTGTTTTTGAAAATTTGGCATCTGGTTTATAAATGTCCTGATCATTGTGATTGCTTTGATTCAGAATTGTTAAAACTTTACTTGAGCAAAATCATCTTTTGAATGGTGAGATGATCAATGTGTGAAACACAGTTTTCCATGGCAACAGTAAACTGACTTTCTCACTCTGCTAGCCAGCTAATCAAAATCAGCTCTTGACACTGCACAACAGATTAGCCAAACATCTACCCTTGAATCAAGGAAAGTAATGAGTCTCGCTGTTTGCGACATTATTCAGATGAAGAATGTTCATGTAATTTGCCACTCTGTGATGGCGGGTAAATAGGGCTGCATATGAATGCAAAATGTGCTGAAAATCCCAGGAATATCTTGTATTGTACTCTGAGTAGATACTGACAAGTATGAAATGCTGTGTAGTTGAGGCACATACAGTAATAGTGTGAAAGATGAGGGAATTAGCATGGAGAGTACTCAATTGTGAGTGTACTTAATAATAATGCCTTCTAATTAATCTCTCGGTAAACAAAAACTAAACAAATATTAAGATTGAGAAGAGAAGTCTTTGTGGGCACAGATAAAATCCAAGTTTGTAAGATTGTTAACTAAAAGTGTAGTGTAAATCAGATTTTTCCTTGGTCCACAAGTTAGTTTAAGCGCCAAGAATGCAGAAAACAAAGTTTGGGTGTACATCTTGAACATGCACAACATTTGTTTTACAAATGCTATCACTATGATGACATCAAAACTGCTCAGTGAATTTGTATGAAAAGTATCTGTTTCCTAATGACATTGGGACTGAAAATAGTTTTTAAAAAAGAATCTTAGGCTGTCTGCACAGGGTGCGTTTCAGCCACATTTCAGCCACATTTGTTGGTTTAATCACATTTCTTTCGACTTTCATGTGTAACTACATGTGTGATTTCAGGCTGTGAGCGCCGCTAAACGTGTAGCCAAGATGTTAGTTTACAGATGTATAGCAGACTTATTGTGAAAGTCAACATTCACTGGAGATAAAGTTAGCAATGAAGTGACTTTTGTCCAATCATGTATCTCAGCAACATACCATCTGCATTTAAATGAGATTATACATTAGGTTTACTTTTTAGCTTTACAGCAACATAAAAGTTGCAGCTTCTCGTTCCCCACATTATAGAGAATAAACACGAGCCTGCAACACTTTTATCTTTCTACAGTAGCTGACTGATGATTGCTTTAATTAACAGGGCATGCTCAATTTATTTAGATACCACTTAATAAATAAGTTAAAATATTTTATTTTTATAGGAACAAAAGTAGCCTACTATCTATAGATGATAGGAGAGAGAGAGAGAGAGACACCAAAAACAGAAACCATCCCTTACATAACCGCACAATCTAATCATTCGTGTTAAGTCAGGGGTTTGTTTGTTTTACTTCAGTGTGGAAAAACCCCTCCAGACTAGTGTGGGTTTGGTGGTTTTCTCTGATTCGCTTCCAGAGTTGGTCAGAGAATATCTCGGTGGGGCTTGACCCTTGCTTTAAGGCTTATGGCCTACATTGTATTTAACAAAGTCAATCGTCTTTGTCTTCCCCTCTCAGCGCCTCTGAATGGGAGACTTAATGGGTACAAAAAGAATTGGCTTTGAAGGGACAAAATGCTCTCGGATATGGCGTCCTCTTGCTGTAGCTTCTGTCTGCATTATAATGATATCTTAGTGTGCCCTTGTTGTGGACATGGAGATGAGTCTATACACTAAAACACGTCATTTAAATCGCAGCTGTATTCGTGGAGACCATGCCTGTGAAGTCAGTCAGTCTGAGATTAAAGCATGACACAGCTTTCATATCTTCTCATCTTTAGAACAAAGACCTGCATACTGCAACACACAACTACAGTCTGTGATAAATCTGACCGTCTTTATATGTGACAGCCACTCAGTCTTTCGAAACTTTACACAAACGATTATCACATCATTATTCTGAACCTCCTAGGTTTCAACTGATTGCAATGAAGCAATATTACATAACTGACTGAAATTTATAAAGTAAACATTTAAAGAATTCCACATTTTCTGTTAACAGTCCATAATATAAAAGACTCCTGTCACCTGGTTAAATGGTCCACAATGAAAAATAGTTTCATTGTTAATTGGATTCTTTTGAACCATCCGGTTTATGACCCTGTATTTGCAGCTATCTCTATATGGCTGTTGACTGTAGAACCAGTAATAGCATTTTAGGGCTTGCAGCTGTACATCTGCCCTGCTGTTACAGGCTCTGACAGGTTTACTGGCGCAACTGCATTAACCCAATGCTGAGGGAAAGAGCTGAGTCTGCCAATCCCCAGTCTCATTTTCGCGGGCTGATCTTACACCGGACAAAGCCTCACACTTTGATCTGTTGAGTGAGTACTGCCAAAACGTCTTAACTGCCTTTGACTTTTCTCCTCAGGCTGCGCTGCAGCTCAGATGTGTGCTTCTTTTGAAGCGAACAAAGGAAAAGCTATAATATTTAATAGTCACTCCCAGCTAATGTCCATCACTATTATAATTTGTGTAAATTCAATCATTGAATGCCTAGGTTAACATCTGCACTCACCTTCAGGTGATAAACAAATATTTGTTATCTCAGTCAGATCATGATGTAAGTCTCTGACAGTGTTAGGTCTTGGGTTGTGCACACTTGTCACTTTCAAATGCACTTGAAACTACTATTTTAACACTTGAACTTTTGTACACAATTGTGCGGCTCAATTTACATCTGTTCCTAAAGTGTCTCACGATGATGGTAATGCCTTTTCAGTGCGAGACCGTGCCAAGTATTGTGGTTAGTCATCTGAATTTCAGAGAGGCAGCCTCACTCTGTGCTGAAACTTCACAAACACAGCATATTCCTCTCTCTCTCTTTTTAGTTTGTATAAACAAGCTATGACTCTTACCCGATTGCAAGGTAAAAAACAACTTTCATTGAGGAAACCAGTGCACCAAGGTTAGGCCGGTGGTGTTTGACCAGAAATCGGAAGCAAAGTCAAAGAGTTGCAAATTGGAGAAAAAATCCACACTGTGGCCTTTATTATTTTATCATTCCATTTAGAATTTCATTATTGAATATGTTTTCTAAGGACACCACAGATGTAAAGTTACCATGCCAATTTGGTTACTGTTAACAGCATTGAAGGTCATATTTGGAGTAATTGTTACTCAAAATCTGTAATTATATCATTGAATAGCCAATTAAAATCCCTGTTAGAGGTTGAGATATTCCTTTATTTACCTTCTCTCTGTGAACGTTCTTTGCACTTGTCATTCCTTAAAGTTTTCCAAGAGTAAACCCCTCTGCGCACACACACACACAGACACACCACCACCACCGCTGGTATCACGTCTGCTCTTGCCATGCTGGTTTAATAAGAGATAGCACAGAATTAGAAAAAAGACAATACTGGGTGTTTGCACTCCCCCATACTGGGGTAATGGCCTGGGGAAGCTGATTAAATACCATGGGAGCTTCTGTCCAACCAGCTTAATCTGGACAATACAGTGTGTGGGTGAACACTATTCCATAGTGTTCACACCCGCCTATACTAAAGAATGAAATTAGCCACACATCCCACATACTTAAGTCTAGCTTTTCTCTGAAATTTCATTACGCATTTTCTGTCACAGGCAGTAATTTTATCAATAGCACAAAGCTGTATGTGTTAACATTAACACTCTGTGTTATTTAGGGAAGCCAATAGACACCTAAAGCTACAGGAAGAATCCTCCGAATGCCTCAGCGCATGCACCTACAGTACTATCAGTACTGAAAATCCAGTCCCCAGATGGAACTGTGAGGATGTGGGAGGGGATGCGTGGATCTGAGAATAAATCCCCCGATGAGAAAAAAAGACAGGCTGAGCAAATGTGAAGGGCTCACTCTTTTATTGTGTGAATGTGTGTGACAGATGATTTTTATTTGTCTAGCCGTGTTTCAACACCGAAGTCAGTGATAAATTGATATTTAAAGCAAGTGAGAAGAAAATGAATTGATAGTAGCATAGCAAAGCACCTTTTTTTTTTGCTCTTTATTACACAAAACAACAGCCCTGCAGTTAATCTGGAATCCATATTATAAACCATAACAAGCATTTTAACATGAGGGGCTGTGAGTGCAAAATAACAGTACTTTGACACAAACGTGTGACATTATAGGCTTCACAAAATGGATTTCATTATATTTAAAGCTACTGCATGTTACTGCACCCTTGTATACTTTTAGAGGTTCACTGTCCTATTTGTCTGACTTTAGTCAAAAACAACCACACCATACACGCACTGCCACAGTGACCCCGGGGGTTGTCTGAAGATGCCACACTGTGCATGGCCCATGATGCCATAGAAAGAGCTTGAAAGCTGCAGCTGATCCTTTCTCATTTCAGTGCACTCAGCACGTTGGGTCCATAATGCCTTAAGTGCATGCCTGAGCTACATGACATCACTCAGCTCAGCCACTCTCCAATTCTAGTTTCTCCTCCGATATCGAGGGTAACGAGAACACAATAACTGGAAGAGAAAAAAGGTGGAATAAGGGTTTTGGCAGGGGGGTGGGAGGCGAAAGCAGGCAGAAGCTCGCCCGGGGTAGAGCACACCAGAGAGCTCTCTCTGGTACACACTAATCTGGCCACCCACTGGTTGTGACCCATGTATTCCCTGTGTGTGCCACGTACTCCAGGACAAGCCCACCCTTCCATCACTGTCACATGCTGCACTAATGAGTGCCAGAGGGCACGGGGTCAATGACTAAGCTGATGTGCCTGCTGATAAGTGATTGCCAGGAGGTACCGCAGTGGAGAAGCTGAAAAGAAGTCTTCCCTGCATTTGCCAGGCCAACTCCCCATTCCCCTTTCCTTTAAGAAAGACGGTAAAAATGATTGCCCACCTCGGCCTCGTTCCATATTCTCCATTGTGAGACGTCCAGGGAAGAAAACTAAGCAAATAACCAAATCACTGCTACAATTACATTTTCATTATTGAGAGAACAGAATGTTACCATCGGTGTAATCACACCCCAGACATTTTTTTAACCTTAAGAAGTGTTTGGTGCATTAAAAGCCCAACTCTTTATCATTCTCCGTACATGAGTCTTTGTTATTCCTAATGGAAGTATAAGTGATTTGAGAGTTAAATTGCCCCTCAGTGATTTCAGCATGCCATTCACATAGGTAAGTGGTAACAGCCCCCATAACTAATTTACATGTGATTATGCAGCTATTACTGTTGAAAAGAGAGCATTGCTGTAATTGTCTAACTTTTAGCATGTAATTACTGAGCAATTTGCTTGTTGTAATCTGAGACCCTATAGTGAGAGCTGCACGGCAGTATTAATTAATTAAAGAGGTGTATTGTCTTGACACACACCCGTGTTCTCTGTTCACGTTTCACCACTTTTCACATTTGTCTTTTTTAATGAAGTGTGATTTTCACCTTTAAATGACACTAGGTTCTTGAGGGGCACACGTATGTCTGCTTCCCCTTTATGATGTGTTGCACTCCATATTCTGTCAGAGGCAACATCTAACACCGCAGCGGATAAAAGGGGGTGGGGGGGTGGGGGAACAGTGGAGTAATTATCCTATACCTCATAGAGCTGAAAATATTTTTTTCTTGTTGCGCTCTATGATAGCTCCTTATCATCGTGTTTCCAGCTTATCTCGCTCTCTTTTAAGTTCACCGAAAACAGCATCAAGCTGTTGATGACTTTAATCTTCCTAAAATGAGAAAGACGGAGCCTGGAGCATGGACAAACCCAGGCGTCAGGTGGGGGTGAGTCTGCAGTCCACTTGCAGATGGTCTTAGCATTGTAATTGTAGATACACACTTGATGCCTTTATTTTGGCAAGACATTGGATGCTGGCAATTGTCAGGAAGACTGGCAGTAGCTGTAATCAATCAGGTCACCGGTTGTCAGGGGGAGACAGCCGAGCCCAGAGGCTGTCCGTCCATCAGGGAACATGGCAGCCATCCCAGGGCATGGCACTGTACCTGCACTGACACCATACATGTGCATAAATGAAAAGGTTGTTGTAATCAATTGGTGCCTCTTTGAAGTTTATTACATTTTCAGACCGCTTAGTGTCATTAGAAGGTGGTTAAATAATGCATCAGGTACACAAAGAAGAGTTCAAGACTTAACAGTTTGCTCTTTCTGTTTGGTGGGGTGCTATTAAAGAGCATTAATAGGGCAAGCACTAGTTCAAAATGTACATGAAAAAACAAAAGATAAACTAACAGAAAGTCCCCAATGGTTAGTCATCTCAAGTCCCACAAAGCTAGAACCATCTAGCGGCTTTTGGGTAACATATTTTAGTCATAGACACTTTTGCAGTGCAGAGGATGCGCAGTAAAAGTTGTGTGCTCATTTTTCATGTATTTGGAGATCATTGCACTTGATTTATTCTAGCAGGAGGACGGAGACAACATATGCCATTGCAGGTGGTGTTTGTTATGAACCTACCCAACAGCAAGTCTATAAAACTAAATCCATTAAAATGTCCTCTTGATTTCGTCGGTATTGAATAAATACACATGTAAACATCTTGTAGTTGCAGCTAAGAAAATAAACACTGGCAATAAAAATATTTGTTTTTTTTATGCTTTTTGGATTCTGTATCCCTGCCACATTGAAATACATTCAAGATATCATTTTTCCAAACCTGAAAGAGCACACTAGGTTTTATATATTTGTTGTATTCTCAAGTCTGTTTCTTGACACTGACAACCAGAATCCAGAGTTAAAAAATTTCAATGCCCAGAAATTGATGTAAAATTCATATCTAGCTGCGAAATAATCATCAAAGTATAAGACAATTGTGTGTAATAATGGGTCATAAGACAATTACTAAATAAATAGTCCAACAATTCACCCGTGCTTGTCATGGCGCAGACAATTAATGGAGAAAGTCACAAATTCTTGTAGCTTGTATGAGTTTCTACCACCTGTGTAGACAAAAAGAGATTTGACTCATGTGGGTGTTTCTGCATATTTGTTCTGAAACTTGGCACTCGGTTCCCAAAACTTTAAACAAAAAACTCAAAAATATGTTTGTCTTCGTGTTCCTACAGTTGAATGTTTGAGCTACACTGTGCAAAATGATGTACGTGCAGAGTTTGACACCAGAAGGATGTTTTCGTGTTCACCTGCTGAAAGTGCTCACTGAAAATCTCATTTTCAAGGGCAGGCCTACGAGCTAGTTTGGAAGCCAATCCTGGTTCAGTATTCAACTTGCAAAAGTGTAAAGAGGAAACCTAAATCCTCCAGCGCACATACACTGAGAATGGACTTTACAGTGAAGCAAAACACCTGTAGTCCAGCAAGAAAACTTTAGAAATTAACAAAAGTTGCATATTCATAGATTCTGAAATTTCTAATGAGCTTGAAGGAGTAGATGCCTTTTTAAAGGATTTTAATGTGGAAATTATACTTTTCAACAAAAGTATAGGTATATATTGAAAAAACACATCAGACACATTACCGTTCCAAGCAGATTCATTAATTCATATATATGTTTTAATACATGTCTGGATCTTTGATTTTAAACATACAGTCATCTTTTCACAAACTGCTTTAATGTTCCTGTATTCCTGGAATCAATATTGGTGTGTGTGTGTGTGTGTAGGTGTGTGTGTGTGTGTGTGTGTGTGTGTGTGTGTGTGTTGCCAGCCCATGAATGATGCATGCACATGTAGAGCTGCAGGGGCTTTCTCATAGTGACCCTGTGTCTCGCCGCTCCCAGCACTGGAATAGGGGGGAAAAAAAGTGGCAGCCTGTAACCATGTTGACATTTTGAAGTGAGTGATCCACAACAAATGTCCATTAATGCTGTGTTGTGTTTCATGCAAGTCTGCTATATTCTTCCAGCCCAACACAGGTCATCCCAGCCATGCCAGCAGAGGTGATGCTTCACCAGGCTGCACAAATCAGCTTTCCATTTCACTCTGCATGAAAGGCATTGTTTTAAAAAAAATGGTTTCTGTTTGATAAGTGGCTGCTTCCCATGATGGAAATACAAGTAATACTTCCTTGTGCAGCAAACACACAGTTGTAGCCTCACATTGCCATGATGGTGAATTAATGCTCTGCTGGTGCAAAGTCTACACTGTGCATCCCACCTGCAGAGTGGTTGGTAATCAGTGCTTAGGACTGGAGGAATGGGAGCTATTAAATGGAGTTTAATACATATGATCAAAGGGTTTTTTCTGATCCCTCTGCTCCTCGAGAAAAAGGGATGTGACCTGAAGAATTTCTTTTTACGACTGGCCAAGTCCCTCTGCTTACAGAAAGCTGTTCTACCGAAACACCTTAATTTATTTAAGACTGCGAAAGCAATTCTCTGATTCCAGTTTCACAATAGTAAACTGTGTATCTTTGGTTTTCGGTCAGACAACAAAAGAGATTTTGTAGACACAATCTTGGGCTCTGGGAAATTATGTTTTTTTCAGATTTTTTCTGATGATTAATAGATGAATTGAGAAAATATTTTTCAAACTTATTGATAGTGAAAATAACCAGCAGTGCAACAGACTGAAGAAAACATCTAATCTAATCGAGATCTGAAGTGATGAGAAGTGTCTTTGTTCTTCCATTTCTAAGTGGATTAATGGATGTTTTTCCATAATGAACATCAGAGACTCCACCATCTCTGTAAAGTGCAGGCTGATTCCAGGAGAATATGTATCATGTCTGCATATTCAGATTTGACTCTGAGAAGAAGGGGGTGCAAAGGAGATGCCCACCAGTTCTTTTCACCTTCTACTTGTGCACCCTGGTTCACTAGGCAATTGCCTCCATCACTTATTCAAACCACCAACGGGTCCTCAAACTGAGAACCCCATGAATATGAAGCCTGCCTTCTAGATTATTTGTGCCGTTTATCCTCTGTAAGAAGAAGAGTTCACACGTTGTATTTTCTTGAAGAGCTTCAGATAAATCATGATAATGAGTATAATGTCAGCATATTGGAATAACATGTAATAGCA
This sequence comes from Gadopsis marmoratus, assembly GCA_036023855.1. Classification (NCBI taxonomy): domain Eukaryota; kingdom Metazoa; phylum Chordata; class Actinopteri; order Centrarchiformes; family Percichthyidae; genus Gadopsis; species Gadopsis marmoratus. The sequence goes on from JAVQJF010031726.1 coordinate 75,642, forward strand.
TTTCTTTTCAGGCAGGAAGATTTCTTCAATGCATCACTCCCATTATCACAGAAAACTCAGATTTCAGCTGAATTTTTATCATACTCGCTTTTATTGAAATCTTGAGTATTTTCCCATTGTAACCTCTAATTGTTAACATGTTTTAAAAGGAAGATAAAATGAATCTCCAGGTAGCAGTATTAAAAGAATTCTTACATTCTCTGCTTTCATGCATACAAATAAAAGCAACACAGGACATTATCCTGCCAAAGGTCCAAAATACTAATTACCTGCTGTTTACTGGGCTTTGTACAGCCCACCTTTCTTGGGACAATCAATAATTACACACAAAGACCGGGGGAATGAAATCACCCTGATAACCATTAGCATGAAACTGGAGGAAGTTCATTAGCGATTCTGCGGGCATAGTGTGTAATATCCAATATCGGAGACAACTAGCTCTGTTATCCCTTTGTCTTTTGTTCTCATCCTGTGTAGAAGGCACACAAGTTGGTATTCTGTGACAATTCATTACAGCCTTACACAACATGCAGCCTAATATATTGCCTCATAACATCAAGATGAGCTCTTTTTCATGCATTTTTATGCCGTTTTGCACATACTCTCCCTGACGGGCCGTACCGATGCTGCAAAGTCTGTGGCCTAGGGTGACATGATTCCTTCAGCTGCCACATTTGAACAACTTGGATAAAATGCCAAATGTACAGGTGATTAATGAAAGGGAAGGGAAAACATAATAATTATGTAGTTGTAATGACAGTGTAAGGTGAGGCTGGTTATTTCTGTCCCTCACAATTATCATGGTGACTCGAGTGTATCGTTATTACCTTTTCATTATTGTGTGATACGTTCCAAGATCACAATTACCACCCTTTCCCATCCCTGTCAGGTTGCCTTCAAATGCATTTGCAGCCATTTAAATTAATTCTGATTTACTAATCAGGTGCATTTCACATATGATGTGGACGGAATAGGGCTGAACATGGGACTTTTAGCCTAATTTAACTAATTGTGTGGTGGAAAAAAGAAAGCGATTACTACATTTGTTGCACCAGAAATCCTGTGTCTCAGCGTGGATACTATGCAGTGTGTAATGTTATTGTGTGTCACACGAGCCTGCGCTTGCTGCCTGCGCTTGCAGCCTGCGCTAACATTACGCTGCATGACTGGCTCCCTGTGGCAGTGCCCAAGAGAGCTCTTATCAAGCCGGGATGGACGACACAAAGGGCCGCGTATGGAGAAAATAAATAAATGAGGAGATGTGACCAAAAGACCGAGTGCTTTAAAAAACCACTAAAGCTTTTGATAGGAGAAGTAGGCTGGTGCTCAGGATCGTTCTTCATCTGAGGCTCACTTGCTCTCACCCATCCGTAATGTACATCAGCTGTGTGACACTTTCTGATTCTCCCGTTCCTTTCTGGTCCAACGTAAACTACCGGTACTTTATCATTTACAAAAATGGACCCTAAGCATTCATTTTCTACTCAGCACCCTTGTTCATCACCTGTGTGTGGTATATTGTCACGATCTGGGCGGTGAACCCCAGTCTGTACCTTGAATAACCCACTGCAGTCATTTAAATATGTATGTGGAGGCACATTTAATTAATGTTTATATTGAATTGCATCCTATTAAATCTTGTCAAAATACCTGATCAATTATAGTAATTATTATTCTGATTACAATTTTAGTCTTTCTTCAGGGTTTATGCAGGAATCTTGAAGTTAAATTCCATAACTTTTAAGACCTTTTCAACATATTTTAAGGCTGCAACGCCACAAGTTGCAACTGGTTATCAACAACACACCTTACACTTACAGTACTATACATTTACTTTGAGACTGCAAAGCAGTCTTAGTTTGACATAATTCATATCAGCCGGGAGGGAACAAAACTAAAGAGAATAAAGTTGTGACTAACCTGAAGGCAAGGTTTGTTAAAAGTAATAATAGTCACATACTCACACCGCTCACTCACATTGACCATAAATTATACTAAATCATATAGGCCTAGGCAGCCTGTCTGAATCTATGTTCCAAATAATAATACCTCATAAAATGTCTATTAAGACATTGTAATACTTTTCAAGGGTCTTAATTTTTGATAGACTGATTTAATACCTTTTTAATACTTTTTAAGACCCCGCGGATACCCTGTTCTTAGACTTAAGTGAACGAAGACAAATTGATGCATTATTAGTAAGCTAATGGTCTACAAGTGAAAAAGAAAAATGAGGACTAAAGGTTGAAACTTGGCATATTTATGAGTTTAAAGTCTCAAGCCAAAGTTGTAAACATTTTCAGAAGGTTGTGCCTGATATTTAATAGGTGATCAAAACAGGAGGACATACTTAACCCTGCTGCTCTCGATATACATACATCCTCTGCTGCCGTAAGGTATAAAGACATTTGCGCTACACAGTAAATGCTCAGCTGGTTTTCCTCTTTCCCTCTCTCTCTTTTAAATGCCTCCTACTCCATGGTGAAGCTATTGGAAACCACCGTCCGTGTAAAGTGTTCAGCGTACAGAGCGTTTGCCACATCACCACATGTCAGGAGCCGAAACAGGAAACTCCATTTATCACAGGAAAGGCCTTTTCACCTCCTTATCAGCCACTGAAGGGATATTAAAGACCTGGTCATTTATAACATGAAACCTAAGGAGAATATAAACCTATTCATTCATGGTAATGTTACTACAGTTTTTATGTTAAGATAGTCAGTCAGATATTTCTTGGCCAAACTATAGTGTTCAAGTCGCTCACTGCCTCCTACATTTGTGCTGTTCAGGCCTACTGGTTACCAGGCAGTTTACTAGCAAGTACTAGCATTGTACATGAATGGCGCCGGTTTAGTCACAGGCCCTTTACTCAGACCTTTGGAATGTGCCAATGAGCTTTTAAACTCGCCAAATGTCTCAGCAACAAAAAAAAGGCAGAACAGTGAGACAATTCATGATCATGGTGGTGCACTGAAGACGTTTGCTGCAGGTATAAAAAAAACTTTACCAAGTCCAACAATTTTTTGTCTAACAATTCCAAGAATTGTTACAGTACATACAAAGACCTGAGTAATATTTCACGTGCAAACACACAGTGTTTTTCTAACCAGGAATATATCACTCTTAACAGATGTCCATCTTCCCCCCAAGGGCTGTTTTGCTAGTTCTAGAGTTCTAGTTCTGCTTCTAACTTTCAAAGTGAAAAAGATAATTTACTGTGTGCCGGGGGAAGCCTTCACTCTAGTAAACCTGTGTCTTTCAAGTTTTCTTCTTTGCAGTCTCTGCAGTAAATCAAATGAGCACACTTCTCTTTTTCTCCTCTCCTGAGACATATTCTGTTTCAGTTTTCCGAAAATCACACAGTTTAGTCAGGGTTTGAGGGTGTTGTTTACTGCAGCAGAAACACTGCTCGGGAGGACATCTGTTGTGAAACAAATAAACACTTTTCAAACTGAATTTTGAAACTAAATGGGTTTATATTTCGCTTTGTATTTTGTAAAAACACCACCTTCTCACCCATCTACCGATGTCTGAATTTGCGCTGTGTGCTCAGGGTGTTATCATAATGGTGGCATGTGATGATCGCCGATAAACCTAGATGAGCGAGCTTGCCCGTGTCTGGTTTGATACTTGATGAGAGACAAAGAGTGTCTCAAGAACAGAGGGGCTGTTAAAGTGTTCAGCGTACCCTTCCACTGACACTATCTCGAGTGAGACTTACGGCAAGTGGACAAGAACAGAGTGCAGAAAGCATCGCAGGAAAAGGAGAGATAACATTGATCAAGGAGAAAAATAGGATCCTCCTTCAGAGTCGTTCATCCTCAAATGGCTGTGCTACTTCAGATGGCTCTAAAGTATACGTAGCACAACACTAACCAGAATAATTAAATGGTTGTATCGGCCCATCTCAAATTCTCTTTAAGTTCTCCATTTCAGCAGACTGACTATAAGAATAAGGGAGAATGTAGTATCACAACACAGGGAGACCTGGTGGCCTAGTGGTTAAGATGAATACTATATGAACACAGTGTGTCGAGTTTGATTCTAGCCTTGGACCTTTTTGTTGCATGTCTTACACCCTCCTCCCATTTTGCAAAGTCTAATGTGCATAGGAAGCGGCTTAATGTACATTAAAAATGTTATCCATAGCCCATTTCTTTCTTTAAATCAATAGATTTTAGCTCATAATATATTAAATTATGATTTCTTTCTTGATGGATTCTGAGGCAATGTTGTCATGCTTAAAGGAAATGCAAAATGTCCATAGTTTGAGAGAGGTATTTTTGTGCTGTCATGTTCTGACAAATTCTGAGGAATATGAAAAATGCAAATATTTAATGAAGGCGCAAGCGTTTGCGCAAGCGTACAATATGACATGCAGTGTGATGTAAAACAATTATTTTGCAATCTCAAAATCGGCTGAGACAGAAAAAAAACCCTCTTTGATCCTGTGACCTCATTAAATCCTCGAGCACATATCAGTAGAGATGCTCTACCATTACCAACACAAACATCAGTCACCGGTGCTGACCTTAAGTGTTTCCATGCCATACATACTCTGGATCGGAAAGGAGCTCTGAGCATACTTTAGCTTTTAGCGCCTTTTCACCCCAGGCACACTGCTTACAATAGCAGAACAGGTTTTTTTGGGGGGGGGGTTTTGAGTTGCTGACTTATTCAAGGGATATTTTCATCCCTTCTGAGAAAAAGAGTCCTCTGTAAAAATGCTCCCGTGTCTCATGACAACTAAAATAACACAATAAATAAATAAAGCCACATACTGGTTTGCAGTTTACCCCCAAAGCTGAAGTAAAACCCATGTAGGACATCCTCTGTTTTGAGGTATGACAATTTAGGAACATCTCTTTGACGGGGGTTGTTACTTTAAGACATCCTTTGAGCAACAGCTAAAATTGTTTGCTTGCTCAGCTCTATTCAGTGTTTATCCATTCAGGCTCCCTCTCCCACCCGGATTAGTTGAAAATCTATGTGCTAGTTTGGTGAGGGGTTAGCCCTACTTGACAGTTTTTCCCAATCCCTCTAAAATGACAAATGCCATAAAAGAATCTGGAGGCACAATATAGTAATTCTGGCTTGCAGTTTCCCAGGTAATTAAAATGGGAGGGCAGCTACCTCCCTAATGTCAGAGGGATTTCGTTATCAGCTTCGCAAGGTGCTATGAAATGAGTCTCTGTGCGCCATAGTCTTAACCGTTCATATCTCCTTCCTCAGAGTCTGGCTTGAGTTGCAGTTTTAGACAAGGTTGCCTTCCTGGGCCCGTGACTCGATCATTAGAAGGTCAGAGGCACACAAAAAGAGACAGATTGTGCAGCCACCTCTCAACAGGACTCATCTCATCTCGTTTACAGCACAGTGGGTTGCTTTCACAGTGCTATGCCCAGGAATGTGACACGGCTGACGCTGACAACTTGAAAAGTATATAAAACGCAGCGAGAGCCGGCAATCCCTCCTGCTCAGTAAGGAAAGGTTTCTTTTGAGATGCAAGTTATTCGTTAAGTGCAGTCGCACCTCACAATCGTGACAGTGTTGTCACATGGTGGAGTGCTGCTCCCAAAGCATTCAGCCTAATGACACTGCCGTTGATGAGGCATTTTTCTCTCTCTCTACCCAACCGGTCGAGGCAGATGACCGCCAACCCTGAGCCTGGTTCTGCTTGAGGTTTCTGCCTGTTAAAAGGCAGTTTTTCCTTGCCACTGTCGCCTAGCGCTTGCTCGTGGTGGAAATGTTGGGTCTATACATATAGAGTTGGTTTAAACTTGCTCTATATTAACAAGTGCTATGAGATAACTCTGTTATGATATAGAGCTATATAAATACAACTGAATTGAATTGAATTGAGGCAGAGTTTGATGAAACACTATTTAATGTCCACTGAATAAGAACACTTTACATACAGTGTTCATACAATAAATGCAGAGAGCTGGTACGGAAACAGGGCATGAAAAGTGTGCGTTTATCACCACTTCTCAAAGCAGTTTCATAGGTAAACCTACAGCGTATGTTTGAGTTAGAGTTGGCTGTTAAATTATTTTCAAAAAGGATGAAATCAGGATTATTGAATGTATGTAAAGCTCAGGCAAGCTTCATGTAAAAGCGTTCGTTCTCCCAAATAAAGTAAAAATGACAAATTATTCAAAACATGTTTTCTCGATTAACTCTCGTGGAGCAGATAGCCAACACAACACAATGGAAGTGAATGGAATTTCATTTATGGTGCTCAGAGCATTGAAAGAAATGACATTAAACAGTTACTGGAACGACTTTCTACTGAAGACCTTTATGATAACTCATCACACTGAGGTGCTTCAATGAGAAAATGTGTTTTTTCTTTTTTTTTTTTTTTGCAATTGTGGGTGAATCAACCCTTTATGTCAAACAAAGGTTTGAGGAAGACATCCTTGAAATATTTCAAATGCACACTTGACACAGTGTACAGTGATCTGGATGCTGCGTACTGTAATGTCACACTGCAGGACAAGAGTTCATCAGCACCGAACCTCGGTGACTACTTGATATTCCGGCTTCACGCTGGATCAAAATATTTTCAAGTATTGCCTTGACACTTTCATCTGAAGGATGGACAGCGGAGGTAAAAAGGTCTTCCCGGCGTATCAAACTCTATTTGTGGAGGCAAAGCTGTGATTCAGACTCTGTCAAAGAAAACATGCAGTAAGCTTCAACCCTCTCATCGCACACCCCCGTATTGCTTTCCCAAATCAGAAGCACTTATATACACACATGCTGCTCACTACCAAGAATACCCTGGCACTTAGTAATGACTTGTAACGTCTCCAGTAATGGCTTTCTCCCCCATCCAACTTCTAGCTGACGGCCGTGGTTGTTGTAATTTACACCGCAGGTTTCTGGATCTCAGGCTATGAAGGAAACACAGAACACCGCACTGTGTTAAATGTTGACTGGGCCCAATACTACCAAAGCTGAGCGTCATCCTCAAAAGTGTTACATCAAAAAAAAAAAAGCGGTGCTCTCTTCATGCAGCTTTGGGGAGTAATTAAACCCGACTGAGTATTTAATTATATTCGTAGTACACTGCAAGGCACTGCTCCTTCTGGCTAGATTTGATGTTTAAACAAAATCATTCGGTGTTTAGCAGACACTGTTCAGCAAGGTTATTTTTCTATCCGATGTTTGCCATCAATTGTTCATACTTGTGTCCTAGTTTGCTTCCATCTTGGGGTATTTAGCCGATTTGTTCAATCAACTTGATACAAACGGTCCAAAATGAAAGACCCACGTAAGGTTTCAGAAATAAGAGGTTTTAGAGATATATACTTAAGTGGGAAAGTGAAAAAAAAAAAAGGCCACCTTTTCTCTATCCAGTTTCAACTCCCCAGTCCCTGCTCTCTCTCTCTCTCTCTCTCTCTCTCTCTAATAGTTTTTTTCTCCTGCTTTTAGTCTTATGTGACAAAACCTCTCTTCTGCCTCACAGTCTCTCCCCGCTTATAAAGCTTTTAAACACAGATAGCGCCTGCAGAGGGCACGGATGCCCACGTGGAAGGAGAGTTGGTGACCTCAGGTGATTTTGAGCACCTGGCTCTCAGAGGAGACATGCGAGGAGAAGATTGTACTTTGCTTTTAGACAGATGTGAGCAGCAGACCCACTTTCGCCGACTGCTGATTAATTATTTTTCTTCTCACTGGTCCCACATGTGCCTTTTGATCACTGTGTCTATTTTTACAGTCTTTCATCGTCACCAAGAAGTAAAACCACACATAACGAGACCAGGATTTTGTGGTATGGAAATGTGGAGGAAAGGTCTTTCTCAGGATTAACTCGGCTGTTTGACATCAGTAAATTAATGATAGTATTTTCATCTGTATTTTCCTGTGCCTGACTGCCTTCAGCGAATTGTTTGAAGCTCAACAGACAGCGCATCACGGTGTAATGAAAAAGACAGGCAAACACAGCTCACAGCTTAGTTAGGATTTCCATCATAGTCACAGCACATTTAGAAATCATGGGGTTGTACCTTGGCACACCGTTTTCTGCTGATTGCTGATTTTATGTATTTGGCACGAAACCATGCGCCTCTGCATGCTGCGACATTTGGTGAAGAATGCAATGACTCTTTGTTTTCCCCAAACCTAATGCAGCTTCATATTTCCAAGGATACATTTAGTCATACCTCATTTGGTTTGAGGACACTTTACACGCTCAATTAGCTGTTTTTTTTTTTTTTTTTTGCTGTCATTCATTTTAACAATGATTACTGTCTGCTTTATTCTCAAATAAAATAATTACGGCTTACACAGTGCAACCTTTCTGCGGGCCGATGACCATGTGCAATCTCCCCCGCAGAATATTTTCCAGTAGACTTGTTGTAGCTGCACATTGCAACTGACTGTCTCCCCACACGTGTGATGAAAAACAGTGATTTAGATGTCAAAACCGCCTCTGCTCACTACGCCGCTGTGCTAAAGCAGCATAGGCATATCTGAGTGGTCAAGCATGGTATTAGTTTCCCAAATTCCCTGAGTTTGTTGGGTTTTAAAGGATTACCAGGGAGTAAACAGCTCAGTGCTGCTCTAAAATTTTCTGATTTGTAATGATTAATATTTACAGCCTGTTTTAAATCTGTGGCTTTAATGTCTATGTCAGTGGCAAAAACCCACTCCCAAAATACAAAAAAACTAAACATGTGATTGTCAAACAAACCTTGTTGTAAAAGTGAAAGGAAAGCCGATGCTTGTAATATGTCTTCTACTCTCTGTCTAGACAAAAATAATATCTAAGATTAATAAAGCACTCACAGTAACTGGTGATTTTGGCTGAAAAGGGTAAGCTATCATTTCATGACTCAGCTGCTTGACACGCTCATTTCTTTTACAGAGAGACACAATGATTTCCATAATAATTCAACTTTGGAGGAAATGTGATAGTGTTTCCCTTTTGGCCATTGAAATGAAACCATTTGCTGAGAAATGTAAATAAAATTTCATATACTACTTAATATACATTATCCTTCTGAGCAGCTCTCATAAATAAACTCATGAAGGTTTATAATTCAACAGCGATCTGTTAAATGTCTTCTCTAAGGTATTGCTCATTAATGGTTGCTGAAAAAATCAGTGTTAGCATTTAAGCAGCAGTTAGCAATTAAGGGCAATGTAGGGACGGGTACTGCTAATTAGCTTGAGGCTATGATATGTGGCTTAAGTCTAATAGATTAATATTCTATATTTATGCCCCTATAAAAATATACAAAAAATTTTTCATGCTGACCAGGGCTTCTAATTAACAGAAACAACTGCTTTTTTTCTGTTACGTGCATGTATCACATTGATTCAACAGGTCGGTTGACTCAATACCAAAATGCTTAAACAAAGGAAATCCTTGCCAGAAGAGTCATATAGTTTGACAATTATTAGTGTTTGCTGTTGCTCAGGTCCAGTGGGTGATTACTGCTGTGGTTTATTACAATGTATGGGGAAAAAAAGCATTATTTTCCCAAAACAGCTCTAATATTCTATCGCTTCATTGAGCTAATTTGTTGTATATTTGTATAAGTAATTCAATCTTTATTTTCTTTCTGATTTGCATTTGTAATGTTTTGAGTACAAGCAGCAAGGCACTAGACTGAGAATGTAACAGTTGCTCAGTGACGCATGCTATATAGTAAGACCTGCTGCAGTTGAAATTCATCACAGAAAGTTCCAGCAATAGCTTGTTGAAATAAAACCCAAAGGTATGCACTTTTTACCATTTAACCCTCATGTTATCTTCAAATTTACTAACATCGTCTATCCTTGGGGAGAACTTGACCCCAGCAATTTAAACCTCCAGAAAATGATTGTAATTAAAATTATTATCCACGTTTATGTGTCAGGTACTTTATGTGACTTTGTTGACTACCTAAATACCCCTTTCAATAACACATAACCTCACCCCACCCAGCGCCCATGAAATGCAACCAGACATTCATCCAGAGTCACATGTGGGCCTGGATTATAAAGAAAGGCTAATCGCTGGACCCACTTGTCCCATATCAGCCCTGCCTTGTTTCTATGTCAAAGTGTATGCCATAGGAGAAACATGGAATGTCTTCAGCGACATGGTGGTTGGAAATATTGTCCTTCCAGTGTCAGTATTCCACAGGCTTGCTGTTGCTTGGCCTTACACTCCTGTGAGAGAGAGCACACAGGGCACCAAGAGATGTGGCTTAGAAGGCTGCTGTGCAATCTTTTACATGTTTGCCCAAACCCATGAGGGGTCCGTCCACTGACGCAGGTATGGTTATGTTACGTTAGGGCCCTAAAGCAGAGGGACGTTTTTTTGAACATTTTAAAATTGCAAGTGATAGTGACCTTTATATCAGGCAAAACATCCTAAAAGGATGTTTGTAAAATATTCATATTTCTTGTGTTTTATACAGCTAAAATAGCCTGGGGTCAAACTGACCTGTAAAGAACACAGATTGAAACATGTCATCATGTTAATTTTATGTTTACTCGGTTGTCACATTTAAATTAGGAAAAGTCATTACATTTGAACCAAAAAAAAGATGTCAATCATTTATTTCAAGATGTTAAAACATTGAATTGGGTCAAATTGAACCTAAAGATAATAGGAGGGTTAAGGTCATGTTTTCCACAATCATATGGTGCAAGTGGAACTTGTTTTTTTAAATGCTGCTTCCATATGAAGGGTTGGCATCAACTGAGAACCCCATGATCTTAGAATAGTGGAGAATAATCCATGACAAATAATTTTTTGTTTTCTTTGTAAATATGTGGATATATGTATTGAGTGGGTTTCTATATTTACATATAATACAAGGTATCTGTTAACTCTACACTGTATAATGAGAATGCCACAACTAATGAGGGATTAATTTATAAAATTATAAATGAACGGTTAAAACGTAAATTCAGTTATTCATTAACTTTTAAACACATACTTTATTTTAAATTTCATTTTGAAAGGAACTTGGGCTCATGTTTTGAACCTTACATCTGCTGAATTTTTCATGGTCGTAAAAATGCAGGTACATTTGAACCTGTTTTTGTTTTCTTTTTTCTCTTCTTCTGTCTTTTTCTTTTCCCCAATAAACAGATGGCCCTGGTATGATCCTTTCATATTGTTACCATGGTAACCACACAGTGCCTTATCCCTCACCCAGGTCTTGGTGGATATGAGACTGGAACAGGTTTATATATACACAGGACCTGTACATATATTGCTCTTTTTTTAAAAACACGCACTGACACCACATGTCAGTGCGGTGTCCACACGCCTTTTACCGTGGCTGTCGTGTCTATAATTATCATGCGCATTTATCATTTTGCAGTGCCATTTAATTTCTCTTTCCCCAGATGAAGAGATAAGACTTTAAAAGTGCTTTTGGCATGTAGATGATGGACAAGAGGAGTAAATACAGAAGTAAAACTCGACAAAGGCTACCTCTTCCCCAGAGATGAAGCAGGTTAGATAAAGAAATATTGCATAAAATGTGATCATGGAATGGAACACCATTGTTTTCTACCTCTCATGTCAAGAGATGAGGAAAAATATTTATATATAATCTTTATGGATGAGTTGTTGTTGTATATAAAATTCTAACGTGGAAGACAAATATCACACCTCATAAACAACGAAGATGGTGGTAATAACTAACAGCAGATAAATCCATATGGATGTCACTAACGTTTGACTCCCTGTGGTCTCACTCATCGACTAGCTCAGCTTGTGAACTGCAGAGAGGAACTGTAACACTGATGCAGAGAATACTTTATTAGTAGTGTTGGCATAACCGGTTCATTTTAGTGACTTAGTTCTTCAGTTCCCGTTCAGTAAAAGAAACTACTCTTCTTTTGAGCCATTTTGTTTATTTTGAGCTACTACTCCTTTCTGACCAATACTGAGCCTATGTAGCTATCACGTGTGCAATACAGGCCAAATGACTGACTTACTCCCTGAGAGGACTAGTTCCTACTAGTTCATAATAAAAGAGTAGTTCAATTAATGATTCGCTCATCATCTATACATCACTACAATCATTGTTGGGTCTGTAGATATAGAGTTGGCTTGGACTTGTTCTATATTAACAAGTGCTATGAGATAACTTTGTTATGATATAGCGCTATATAAATAAAATTTGATTTGATTTGATTTGATTTGACTACCTATTAGTTAGAGGCAAATATTCAAAAGGTTTGTTGTATTTCACAGCTGAAATACGCTCGATTTTCTATTTGCCAATCAAGTGTGCAGATCTGCCACAGATATTCCAACCATTTACTGTCATCAGAGTAGCTGAAAAATCAATACATTCACATCTATTAGTGTCAGTGGTGCAGTAAATTATTCACTTATGCCAATTAGTGGACTGAGAGGAAAATGGAAGAGGCCCTTCAGACAAAAGCACATGTCTAACAGAGTACAGCTCAAGGGCTGTAAAAGACATTTCCAAGTAGCAGCCCTGATGAACACTGGACGTCAGAATAGAACATCAAAGAAATCAGTTCATCACAAGTTAAAATTTAACAGCTGTAGACAAACCATGTCAGACTACCAAAGCCCTCTGAGTGCGTGTGCAGTTTTCCCAAGCATTTCCACTACAGTGTCGTGCCACTGCTGAGTGGTAACTGTAATGTTTAAGATATTTTTCACTGCGATCATATCCTCTCAAAGGGCCCTATTGTTTTGCTTGAATAGTGTCTTTGTGTCTCAATCGCTATGTGAACAATCCATTACATGGTCAAATACGTGGTTTTAAAAGAGAAGACAAACATCCATATTTAATGATATTGTTTGTTTCCAACTCTCTTCTTTTCTCCAGAGTGCCATAACAGCTGGTGTACTGTATGTATAACATCATCCAAATTCAAGTGGGGGTTTTTTTATGCGCCAACCTGTGGAAATCTGGTCTTTAATGTGGCTGAGTGATTAACCTGTTAAACTCCAGGCAGAGTGGGATGACTGCCTCACAAAACCGACAAAGGGCATCAATAATTCAGAGTCTCTGTGTGCTGAATGCTACAGGCTGGAGATCAATGTTGCATTATTTGTTTAGTTGTAGCTACTACAGTACAAAAACTCTGATATTGCACAAGGAACATCAAGCTTTATAGCAAGATTGCCTCCAGAGCATCAGGGTCCTCAAAAAGTAAGATTTTTGCAGCAGCCAATGCAAAGACAACCATGAATAAAATATCTAGGCCGACACAATCTTGTATAAAATATTCAGGCCTACACATCATACAATAATGATCAGATTTTAGTAATCACATTATACTCAATACTCAATTTAAATACTGTAACAGTGAGATGTCCAGTGTGTGTAGGTCAGTGCATTTCAACAGCAACTGTCAAATAAATCTTACCCCCAGTTCAATCAATAAAAACTTTTGATTTAAATATTCATCACTTCCCACGTGATAAATCAAAGTTGACTTGTTTTATTCACATTATTCCTCTAACCATGCATTTGCTCCTGATGATCTAATCAGTTTGAATCTCAAAAAGGGCAGCATCCTCTCAGTTTAAACTATTCAGTCAGCTTAGCTTCTTTCACGACCACCGGGGAAGTAATGGCAAACCGATAATTATTTTATTTCCATCTGTTGCTTGTCCACGTCAGATGCAGTCTATGCCAAAGTTTTAAATTATCTGATTCAATAAAGCTTTTTCAATTAGTCTCTCCTGATGAAATTAGCCAAGACTCTCTGCCACTAATGTAATAGTGTTGCAGAAGTGTAAATATGTGATCACTTCTATGGCATTCATTATTTCAGAACTGTGGAGACCAGGAACAGAGGGTACATTGGCGTTGCTGCTCTGTACAAATTGTTCATTCGCCATTGCTGTGTCTATATTAGCAATGTTAGCATTACATTTTAAACCTGAGAAAAGGTTAATCGAGTGCAAAGGATAGAACAAGCAGAAGGTGAATCTGAACGCGTTTCCCCACTCGCATGTTAATCTCTGATAACAAGGTTCATAAAACATCATATTTCTGCAAAAGGCAATGAAATATTAGCTATGTTGAAAAAGAGGAGGTCTGTTTTTTTTTTTAAAGGAAGTGAATCAATTACTGTGCTAATGTTGCTGCTGTTATTCTGCACTAATTGACACAATATCAGCCCACTCTTGTGTTTTATGCCCAGCAGTTGTTTCTGTGCTGGAAGACAATGGAGGCAAATAACTGGAAACACAGGTGAATTGTAATGGCAATGGTAGAACATTAAAAAGGTCATACAAGGTATTTCTTTATTTTTCTACCCTATTACAGCCATGTGTTTATGTACAACATGAAGGGTATCAACAAGCGAGGGGTAAAAAGTGGCCTGCACATCGGCTTAGAGGTCACAGGATCTGCCCTCGCTGTGATATGTACATGCTACAAATCTAGGAAGCACTGTAAAGAAAACGCGACAATCTTTGAGGCAGCAAAGGTCAGAGACTTTGATTCGAGCTAACTGATGTCATGCGCCAGGTCTGGAGAGCTTCTCACCCTGCGCTGAGCAGCCCGGAAGAACTCAGATAACTTTACAGCAGACTAATTGCTATGAAACGGAAGTGACCTGATAACCTAACGTCTCTCGTATCAGTCCGTTGCATATTTATCTTTAATTGGCGGCAATGACGTTTTAGGCCCTGATCTGCGCTGTATTTCAGATGACATTTAACTGCTTTGGTTGACATTTTCTTTATATTTTTATTCACAAGATTTCCCAAGACCACCCTATCAAAACAGCTATCGAAACACTTGTGCCTATGCTGGTAATAGCCTCACAATCTCCTTTGTGCAACCTTTTGAAATAGCTCTGCTCTGGAGCAATGACAGCCGTTTAGACAAAATTTATTCTAATGTTAAAGTACAACAAGAAGTTCATGCAAGTGCACGCAAGAACAGGAACGCAGGAGAACCTTCTACCAAATAAAGGCAGAAAAGTAAGACTTATTTCCTCTGTGGCCCTCGGATATACAAGAGAGGCAGAATGACAATATGATAAAAACATAGACAAGACAAAAGCTTTGGTCTTTTTTTTTGACAGGTTTAAAAATACTTCAAGATTTGTAATTGTTATGCAGAACAAAAAGGCTATTTCAGACAATGTCTTTATGTGAAGGAGTGCTATTCCCTATAGAAATTGAGTTTCTTGATCAGTCTCTGCTGACTCTTGTTCTAATGACTATGAGCTTCTGTGACACGTGTCGTCAATCTGCTGAAATAACTAAGTGCAGAGAAGAATGTAATGTGCACAACTCTTAGCATTGGCAGAGCAAGCTTCACGCTGTTAATAAGAGAAGATACAATTCTTCGACTCTGTGAGAGGCAGTTGATTAGCATGGAGTCATAGGAGTGCCATAAAAAATAATAAACCTGGGAAAGAATAAGATAATAAATGTGGAAATATAAAGAGAAATGAACAAAAGAATAAATAAATGTGGATATATAAAGACAAATATTTATTTTTCCTTTTGCTTTCCCTCATTGCTTTTGCTATTCCTTGAAGGGACAAGCTGTCAATCAACTGGCCTTGGGCAGGCCTCCCTGCCCAGGCTGAGCAATCAATTCATGAACACATGAATCCTGTTTTGGCAGGAGCTTTTTAGCAGGGGAGACCTGAGCAGATAGAGGGATGTAGATAGTCTATTGTTTGTTTCACTCTCTGGAGTGCAAGGTGGCGGTAATGCACCAAATGGATGCCAACCACCATAAAATTAGACAAAGAAGAAGAAGAGGTTTTTAGCATGGACAGTAGATGCAAGGGCTGGATGCCGACTGACGTAAAATGAAGAAGAAGTGATACAGACTTGCGCATGAACAGTAATAAATGTGGTAGTGGTTTGAATCGGGGAAGGAAGAAAAGGATTTGCTTCATAATGTCTAAGCCGGTGTTCGGGCCATTATCTAGATCTCTGCATGGAGAGGTTTATTTCTAATTTGCTGAGACCTTTTTCCTACATGCCATAATCATAACAGTGACAACGGATGTCACGTATGTTAATGACTGTGTTTGTCAGAGCAGGCATTTGCCCAAGACTCTCCATGACATCGTCCACCTTCCTCAAAACATAATGTGGTTTGAAATGTTCCTCCACATACTGAGCAAGTGTTAAAAGAGCATGTTGGACACCTCTCCTTAAGTCCACTTCTGCCAAGATGTTTAACCACGTTCAAACTGAGCATGCGCAAGTCCGCGTCATGTCTTCTTCCTTTTGTTTGTGCTAAAAAGCTCCCGCCAAAGCAGGATTCATGTGTGCATGAATTGATTACTCAGCCTGGGCAGGAAGGCCCGGCCAAAGCCAGTTGATTGAAAACTTGGCCCTTCAAAAAAAACTCACGTCCAACCAAATATTCATGCAGCAACGTCGTCGTCCAGATCACTGATAAGAAGGATAAATTCTACGAAGTACAAATATTTATCTTTGATGTATGCCTTTTCAAACTGTGTTTGTTCTGGGCAAAGATGACACAGCTAAATGATTTTGACACAGATAATGAAAACAGTAAAATGCCACAGATTTAAGTGTCAGCACAGCTGTTAATTATTTTGTTCTCTAAGGCATTGCCCCTGGGGTGGTATTGAAGAAGACTAGTGTTCAGCATATTTAGGACCACCGTATGTTAATTGAAACAAAACAGTGACAGCTAGCTTAGTGCTATTTTCTTGGCAACAATGTCGTCTGTCTTGGCAAGTGATGTACTGAATTCAAATCTAAATTAGAGGTCACTAGAACAACTTCATTAATGTTAATATACACTTGGCAAAGTCTGGTGTGGTTACACTAAAGCAAATAGTTTACTGTACTGACAACAAAGTCCAATGTAAGACAATGCAAGGCAAAAAAATGTATGTTGTAAAACAGCACATGTTTAGGATGTTTGGCATTTACTAACTAAAGTGGCCTGACCAGGGCTTTCAGATATGTTTGTATGAGGGCGATCGCTGTTCCTTTATGAAAAAAAACACCAAACTACCAGCTGACGAGCCTGTCAGCTGTGGGGCAGGGGGCTCTTGCTGGCCTGTATTTGCTTCCATTGTGTTTGTTGTGTTGCTGCTTTAGTTAAAATTGCCAAAAGGAACAACAATGATGTGTCTTGACAGGTTTTCAGAGCAACCTCAAAACAACTTCTATGGCAGACAGTAGCATTGGCTTTCAGCGTCTGACACAGCCGAGATAGTGTCAGTGCCATAGGCAGATCCGGCACAGAGAAATGTGCATGCAACCATGTGCTTCTCTGTCATGGTCAGGCCAGATGACAGCCAGAAGGGAAACTCTGTCACTCAGCTCGCAGCAGAGGTGGAGGATTATCAGGGGCCAAGAAGAACACAACAAGAGAGAGTCATCAAAACATCACAAAACACTCGTGCTGCAAGTGAAAGTGATGTTTTTTTTAAAGCACAAGAAGCCTTGTGGAGAACCTGTAACATTTAGGTATGATGGAGGAAAGGGGCTTGTGTTAATTTATGGGCAAAAGTTGACAGTAACTTTTCAAATTGTTCATTTGCTATACCTCGCCCCCTAATGGTAAACATCCAATCATACTAAAGCAACCATATGTAGGGACAGCAGGGCTGTTAAGCCTTGGATATTTCAGATTTGGATATTTTTAGCCATTCCAAAACCAAAAATACAAAAGCAAAGCAATACTGCAAGGAATGGAATGAACTACGTGTTCGTCTGCTCCAATTTAACTGAAATTATTAGCATGTCAAGATAATTAGCTTAGTAACCTAGCGTGATTTCTAAGACAAGGAGCATGTTAATATCTAATTTTTTTGTGAGGTTGCAGGTTATATTAAAAAAAACCTATTCAGGTCTGCACATCCACTGTGTGGAAGCCAAAGAGCTACAATATCACAGTTTAGAGTAACAATAGAAGGTTTGTGGAAGTTTACACTCCAGCAGCTTCAGCAAAATTTGCGTTAGATAACATTTCATTTGCCAAACTCATCAGTCCTCATAAGCATAAAGCTAATGCTGTTAGTTGTCCAAGTATTTCTACAGTGAGCATCCAAACCATCCAAGAGTTATGCTAGAACAAACAGTTCTAGGCTAGTAGTACTATAAAATTATGGCTGACTTCCTCTAAGGTAGAACAATAGTGCTCCTTTATTTCCATGTCTTCTACATAGATCATCAGTGAAGATGTTGCCCTCATGCCTGGGACAAGTAGGCTAGGTTTAGCCTTAGTCTTTTAGAATGATATTATGTATGTAGTCAAAGTGCGTAGAAAAAACAATTTTAAGGGTCAGTTGTTTTTGTGCCAGAGCACAGAAAACAGACAGCTTTAAATTTTCAGAGATATACTAAATATTATGTTGCCATATTCTTTGGGTTGATACTGTAGTAAAAAATGACACTTTTTTAAATTTATTTTTAAATGTATTAAACTAATTAATTTTAAACATACCCCAATGAATATGAATATTCAGTCTGTAAATATGCAGCATATATGGAATAGCTTGTTAATATGTGTTTTAACAGCTGCTTTTACATGTCCGTGGTGCTCCATCAGATTGCACTGAACATCTGTTCTGAGAATGATGGGGAAATACCATGGGTACACTATGCTGCTAAATACTAATCAAATCAACATAAGTGTCTGATGTGATTATTGGTATGTCAGGGACATCAAAAAACACAATCTAGGATAACAAAATTAACCTTTAAGGTATACAAACACACTAGTTAGACATTTTAATTACCTGGGAGCAATTAGAGAGTGTCATAAACTGATCCCTTTTAAAGACATTTTGGGTTTGCCAGCGCAAACAAAGAAGCAGCTATGAAATTTATAGGGATTCCAACTGTGCTGAGAAGAAAAAGCCAGATTTCTTTCTAGCAAGCTGCTTCTCTTAATAAAATAAGTCAAACGAAACACTTAAGAAACATGAATAATTAAAGACTTTATTGGGAATGTCTGTCAACACGTCCATGGGATTGGTTTCTGCTTGTCACAAGCTGCACATTAAGTCATCATGAATATGGAGCTGTCCAAATGGGATTTGTACTATATCTTTATCAATAATATAAGTCTTTCTCTTAGACTTCATCATTCTGTCCCAGAAATGTCTGTAGCAGCTGTATAGAGACCTTTGTTTCCTCTTCTTTGCTACCAGGTTAGATAAAGATCCGTTCAAGAAATGGAATGTGTAAAAGAAGTATGCTTGTTTGCATAAATGACATTATCATGATGGTACGTCATCATTCTTGGTCATTGTAACAAAATATTAACATGGGGGAGGGGATGAATGCGTATGAGGCTTATCTCAACTCCCTCTGACAGGCCTGAGGCTGGTCACTACAGGGTTTTTGTTTGAGATGTCAGCATCCTTAGCTGTGAGAAATAATGAACATCCAGATGGAGAATAAAGCATCTTTTAATAGCCTTCTGTCTTGCTGAGGTAAAAGTCAATGTGGAGACCATTTCTAATGAGGCAATCATCAGGTTGTCCTCGTAATAATATTGTTTCCCATAATATGTCCTGAAATTCTCCTGGCTCACAAACCTTCCACCAGACAAGCACCAGAACTCTTCCTGAGCTCATTACAAGCAACATATTACATGCTTCTGTAGCGTGTGAATATTAACATGAAACATGCAAACTGCGAAGGTTTTGCACACGACATTCAGATGGGCTTTTAAAGATCAGTAGCGTCTGTTGACTTGAAAATGCACATTTTGAATGTGAACAACTGTGCAGAGGATTAATTGAGGAGAAAAATCTTTCCAACAGGCTTTTAAATGCTACACTCAGATATAAAATCTGTCCATTAAAAGCATTAATAACTATATACCCATTTCAGCTCATCTGAGATTATCCCTGTTGAAACCACTCTTAGTTTCATAATTTCTTCAAGATACAAGCGGTAGGAGAGGCCAACAGTTTGAAATTTCCAGTTTAAACCATGAAGCGTAAATCCTTGTTGTGTGAAAGCTGACTGTGGCGTGTAATATTAATGGCAACAACATCTGCTCAGAGAATCTGCAGGAACTGACAGAAATGAATGCACTGTGAATCTAATTCTACCAAAACCGAACAAAAACAACCATATTATGTTCTGCATAATGATGGTGTGAAAACATAGTGGAGAAAAATTGAAAACAGTGCTTGTTGCTCATGGTTGAACATCTCATTACAAAACCATGGGCATTAATATGTTGCTAAAAGAGCAACTACCCTTCTGGTAAGACTTTCCACAAGGCTGTAGGGATTTGTTGCCAATCAGCGACGAGAGCATCAGTGAGGTCAACCACTGATGTTGGGTGATAACATCTGGCTCACAGGCGGTGTTCCAGTTTATCCCAAAGGTGTTAGATGAGGTCGAGGTCAGCACTCTGTATTGGACAGCCAAGTTCTTCCACACCAAAACTGGGAAAACCATTTCTTTATGGTTTTCTTCTGTCGTTGTGCACGGGAGCATTGTCATGTTGAAACAGGAAAGATGCCTGCCCCAAACTGTTGCCACACAGCTGGAAGCACACTATTATCTAAAAAGGTTATTTAAATGAATTGGATAGAATCCTATCACCTAGGTATATCAGTGACTACCGTATTTCCTTAAGTAAAAACCGGTTGTCGAGTAAAAGCCGGGTCTCCAGTAAGGTGTGGTCGACACGAACAAATAAAGACCAGCCTCCCATGTTGGTCGGGGAAATAAATACATACAACATGATGTAAGTACTACTACTCTGGAAATTATGAAAATAACACAAAGAATTGCCTTCCTGCCAGATTTCTCAGAAGAAAGTAGGTGTACCACTTTACTGTTAAATGAAATAACAGCTGGTTATTCCTGCCCTCGTTCTTGTACTTCACTCTGGAGCCTCATTTACACTAAATTTTTGACTGCTGGAGATAATCATATCACTTGAACAAACAAACTGGTTTCCTTTAATTCTTTAATTCTCTTGTTCACTGCTTTGGTAAAATCCAAACTAAAGCCTTCCAGAAGGCCTATATTGTATCCCTGCCATCATGAGAATATATTACTTGTATGTAAAAGAGTCATTAGGCAATTTATTTATTGTATAACTTTACACACCCCAGTGTCCAATTAAATGTTTGAGAGCAGATTGATAGTAAAATGATATTCTTGACTTGAGCATTTCTTTCATACAAGGGGAGGGTCTACATCCACTCAGGGATCAGGGATTGGTCAGCATCAATGGCGTACACACCGAAGTACATTTCTTGGATGATAAATCAGTAAAGAGCTCACAGTGGTCAATGATGTACAGTAACACAAAACTCACTGCCTCACAGAAGGAAACCTGGGCACCAACAGAGATAAGACAAATGTTTAAAGCCTGGTTTTCCTCTGTTTGAAAGATACAAAGGAAATTTTAATAGCAATAACAGCCAACACTGAAAATGGCATGTGTCAAAAAAAGAAGATATACATGCGGGTGTCTGTATCCACATATGGTGTCTTTGTAATATACCTTCAGTGTAAGACTCTCACAGGAAGCACCAAAAAGCCGCAATGCAGTTTGCTCTGCCAAATCATCTGATCACAGAGCTTAATTGAATACTGATGTGAAATGCAGACAGCTAGAGACAGCAGAGCGGGTTTCACAAGTAATTAAAACATGCTACTCAGCCCATATGGATAATTTGCTTTAACTCATTTATCGTCTGTGCTGGAAGTGTACCTGCTTTAAGTGTTGGTTACTGATAAAGGATTTTCATGGTCAGCAATATGTTTGCATCTCTGAAACTGAGTGCACACCTGTCAACACATGCAGGAATGAAGTTAGCATTCAGCTTTATAATTAAGCAGATTTTAATCAGGTAGATTTCAGAAAGATTTTTCATCAGAAAATGAAATCAGAGCTACCCCCTTCTGGCTACCAGAAATATTCCGATACAATCAATGTACAAGGATTTGTTTGGTAGCAGATGTGCAGAAATAAACTGTTAATCTGCATTTTAACTGACAAACACTGTACGAGGAAGACAGGATTTACATTCAACAGACCGTAGTGTCTACATATTGCTTTGCAAATATGCATTTATCAGTTAATAAGTATGTGCATGGGGGCAGTGTGATACACAGTATGTCTCTCAGTGCATTATCCAGTCAGCAAGTTTTCTTTGGCAGAGATGTGAGCCAAATAAACAGCCAATGCCATGGCACAGATTTGGTGGGGAATGAAGTCAAACTTTGCAGCCAAGTTGAACCATAGCACCGACATACCATTACCAAAAGTAAACCTGTGGGGAATGTGTCTTACGCTGGGCTTCTTTCAGAATAAAATTGAATCCATCAGCCAGAGGATAGCGGTGGGAGATGCTGTTTAGATGTATGTGCATAGAGGCATCCGATGGCA